>JAJPUD010001193.1:468104-478402 GCA_023553655.1 Myrmecobius fasciatus | reverse complement strand
GAGGGAGGGAGGGAGGGAGGGAGGAAGGAAGGAAGGGAGGGAGGGAGGGAGGGAGGGAGGGAGGGAAGACTAAATACATATGACAGGTATCAAAGTGATATAAAGCTAGCCTGGAGCCAGGAGAATTTTAATCAAAGTCCTGAATGTGAAGCATTCTAGTTGTGTGATCTTGGACAAGTCATTTAGTTGATCAATGCCTCAGGCAACTCAGACAAAAAAATGTGGCAGAGTTATTTGACACTGGTGAAAGGAGTTTCCTGATTTTGTGACTGAAATGAATTTCTTTAAACAGCAATTGGTTATTACATTTGGTAAGATGTTTTTTAAAAAGAAATCAAAATAAGGGAGAATTTAGAATTTATAAAATTATATTTCTGAGAATATACAATACATATCTTACTCATGGTAAGATCAAATTCTGGTTCTATAATATTTGTAAGGCCTTAAGAGAGAATTCACTGAAAAAACAAAAACAAAACATAACATTCAAAATGGCAAGATAAATAGGTATTATGGCCTATCTTAGTGCATCTGCATCATTCTCCTGATGTCATTGATCCTCTTTGAGAACTAAGAACAAAAAAGTAACAGACTATTTTTAATTATCAAAGTATATGCCAAAGAACCACACTACATGTCAATCCAATTCTTAACAATTTTTCAAGGCCCAAGGCAAATAATTCTTCTGCAAAGTTTTAAGGAGATAAGAAAGCCCTGAAGACAAATTGATTTTGGTCTGAGATTCTAAAGAATATTCCCATAGAGAAAACAATGGACATTTGCATCTAACAGCAGCCCTTTTGGCTTTTGACATTTACTGGGGATCCAACTTGAGCAAAACTCAGCACAGGTAGGTTGATTCTATGAATTCTGAATGTGCCCACTTCCCTGGGGAAGCAAGAATTGGTGTGCTTGTGACCCTCTTTTACTGCAAACTATGAGCAATGCGACAAAGGCCTACATCCACTGCCAGCAGAAGGATTCTGTAATTTTTCTATTTGTCTGAAACCTTTACTATCTGTGGGCCGAGAACTTCAGAAATTGCTGATGATGATTCAGTTGCTCCTAAAGCCTGCTGCTGAGTTGCCAAGTCACAGTCTTCCCAGGGCATTCCACTCTTACCTCAGTGCAATAGACCTTTCCTGCTCACCTTCTAGATTACCTTGGACTGGAAAATTGTTTCACCTCATCCCTTTGCATGTTTTGCTCTCCAAAATTCATTTGAAGCATTAAAATTGTTCAGAAGCAAATTTGGGAGAGCTCAGATGAGTCCATGGGCTTTTCTCCACCATTTTGGTGAGCAGAGCCATTTAAAAATTAATGTACAGAATTCATTATATACTTTACAAAAAAATAAGTAATATGCAATGGAGATTCATGGTTTCAGAGAAAAGACTCGTCTTCTGCTCTGTATTATACACATATTTGAGTTGGTATCTAAATTCAGAATTTTGAATTCTGAGAGCAAAAGCCTTTCATATTAGCCTTTTTATCCCTACTGCTTAACAAAACGCTTAATTTACAGCATGCAATTGTTTGTTTATTGATTGTGCTTTGCCAAAGACATTTTCTGCATTTAATTTATATATATATATATATATATATACACACACACACACATATATATATATATATTCTTTTGAGATTCTTTTATTTAGAATATGATTGATTATTCTATTTGTTTGAATTCTGTTGAATTACCTTTGAACTCTTGGAATAAAAAAAATTAGTTAAAATAAAAAAATCTTTGGATGAACTGCTGTAATGTTTTTCCAAGGTATTTCTTTAAATATCTGAATCATCTGCACATCATACTGATGTATAGTCTCTTTTCTTTATCTTCTATTGTTTAGGTACTAGGACTATATTTTTTTCAGAAAACAACTTTAGGAATGAATTCTTTCTCAATTTCTAAAAATAATTTATAGAGAATAGGTTATTAGTTCTTTAAATGTTTGATGGATTTGCTATGAAAATCAATACACATCAGTTCTATTTTTATAACATTATCATGAACTGCTGAAAACTATGTATAATCTTTACATTCCTGTTCTGGAAAACATCCTGTCTTTTAGTTCCATATTCTCTAACTTTCTTAGAGATTTTCATTTTTATTAATATTCCAATTAAATGTGAGTTGGGAAAGAGAAACAATATTCTTAAACAATTACTGTGTCACCAACTCTTTCTGCAATAAAATCAATTTTTTCTTTATAAATGTAAATGTTTGAAAGAAGCCAAAAAGCAGAGATAAAGAATAAGAACATTCCAGGCATGTGGGACATCCAGAGAAAACACCTATAGAGAAGACAGGCAGTTTCTTGTAAGGGGAATCGCAAGAAACTCACTGTTGCTGGATGAAAAATTATGTGGCAAGGTTATGAAAAGACTTAAAAGGTGAGAGCAATGCACATTATAACAGACTTTGAATGCCAATCAGGAGGAATTTATATTTGGTCCTTAGGGTTATAAAGAACTTCTAGAGTTTAAGTAGAAGGATGACGGTCAGCATTATAAATATCACTTTGAGAGACAGTGAGGATAGAATGAGTGGGGAGAGATTTGCAACAGAAAGTTATTGTAACAGTTTAGGTGTCAAGTAATAAGGGTCTGCAACAAGTGAAGACAAGTGTCAGAAAAGGAAAGAATGTCAGGGAAATTGTGAAGGTAAAACTGACAGGTCCAAGGAATAGATTCAATATGAAGGATGAGGAGGAGAAATCAAAGACAACACCCAGGTTTTGAACCCAGATCACTGGAAGGGTGGTAGTAACCCTCGATAGTAATAAGTCAGCAAGATGGGAAGATTTGGGTCAAAAGATAATGAATTCAATTTTGGGAGTTTAAGGTGTCCATGGTACATCCAGTGTAAAATGGTCAATGGTCAACTAGAGATGTGAGAGTAAAGATTAGCAGGAAGATTACAGTTGGCTAAATTGATTTGAGAAATCATCAGCATACACATGATAACTGAAACCAAAGGAAATTGAGGTCAGCAAATGAAATAGTCTCATGGAGAGAAAAAAAAAAAAAGATAGAGCAAGATAGAGACTTAATAGACATTTCTAGTTATCAGGCAGGACTGAGAAAACAGATATACTTGTTTTATTCCTTTATTTATTGTAAAAGCTTCTAGTGTATCCCTATTGCTTATGATACTTTCGGTTTTAGATATTTTAAATGATATTTTAAAAATGTCCCTCTATACTTATATTTTGCCTAGATTAGTATTATACTTTGTAAAAGGTTTTCTCTGCATCTACTAAGATAATGGTTTGGATGTACTGTTTTTTTAAAAAAAGTCATTATATATGCTGATATATTCCTACTGTCTTTACATCCCTAGTATAAATTCAATTTGGTCATGATGAATTATTTCTGTGATGTACCTCAGCATTCTGAGTAACAAGATATTTTCAACATTTTAAAATGTATATTCAGTAATGATTATGGTCTAGAGTTGTCTATCTGTGCTTTATCCTTGCCAAGATTAGGGTGAGAAGGTAGTCTCAGGGGTCATATAGCTACTAAGTATTTGAGTTCAGATCTGAACTCCAAACTTCCTGATCTCAGGCCCATCGTTTGTATCTACTCCACTACCACCTACCGGCTTTTCGGGATTAGGGTTATACTTATCTCACTAAAAGACTTAGACAAAATACTTTATTTTTCAATTTTGAGAAAAATTTGAACAATATTCAAAGAATTTTCCTATAAATTCAACAAGACGGGATTTTTTTTTGCGGGGGAGGAGAATGGAAGAGAAAATTTTCTTTACAATTCATTCCATTTATTTTTCTCCAAATAAATTATTTATGATCTTGGTCTTCTATCAATTTGGATATTTACACTTTTGAAGTCTGTCCCTTTTTTTTTTTTTTGCATTCTTAGTTTGGTAGATTATGATTTTGCATAGTATGTTCTGAAAATCCATGTTTTTTCTGGTATTGTCGATTACACCATGGTATTTGTTTTTTTCTGATTTTCTTGAATTGGTGTTTCTGCCATTTTTTAAATCAAACTGGCTAAATGCTTATCAATTTTATTAATTTTTTCAAAGAATGTTTGAGTTTATCATTTATATATATTTTTGGTTTATCTTCTTGTTAAATCTCTTTTTTGCATTTATTTTGCATTTGTCAATATTTTAAAACATATTCACTTCATGGGACCTCTCCCTTTCTAATTTAGTATAATGCATATTTGTGAATATAAAATTTTCTTAAGGACTGCTTTTGTTGTATCCCATAAATTTTAGTTTGTTTTTGCATTATTATAATTTTCTTTAATCTCATTCTTAATTATGTTTATGATTTATTCTTTGATATAATCATTATTTATGATTTCATTGTTAAGTCTACATCATTTGTGCTTGAATAGACTTTTTTTTTTTAAAGGATGTATTTACTATTTTTGTCTTTTTATTTTACTTTTATTTGCAAAATCTATTTGCCCTAATACGTAGTCAGGCTTTGGTAAAGTTCCATTTGTATATGTATATTCTTTGGGAACCCCATTTAGCAGATGTCCTAAGTGTTATAATTTCAGTTTCTTCAAGAATTTGTTCATTCCACATTTCTTCTTCTGTTTATCTGGCTGTTAGATTTATACAAAATTGAGGGGAAGACACTGAAATCTCTTGTCACTACTAGATTACTATGTCTATACTAGATTACTATATCTGTAGTAATGTTAATTTTATCTTTATTAATTGAGATGCTAAAGAATTTGGAGAATATAAATTTAATATTGATCTTGGTTTTTTGTTTATGATTCTTTTCAACATGATATAGTTTCTCTATATATCTTTGTAGCTTTTGGATGTCCTGTTAGTCTGATAGCATGGTGACATCTCTTGCTATTTTTGGATTTAATTAATGCATAGTAAAGTTTCTCCAGACTCTAAACTTTATGTTATATCTTAAGTATTTATTTTTTAGATATTTTTTTTCTAAAGAAAAGATTGTGGGGGCAGCTAGGTGGCACAGTGGATAGAGCACCAGCCCTGAAGTCAGGAGGACCTGAGTTCAAATCTGGTCTCAGACACTTCCTAGCTGTGTGACCCTGGGCAAGTCACTTAACCCCAATTGCCTTAGCAAAAAAGCAAAAAAAAAAAGAAAAGATTGTGGAGTTTTGCTTTCTTATCCATTATGTAATGTTTGTTGATTTTATTGGATTATTTAATTCATTTATATTTAAAGGCAACTAGGTAGTATAATAGCCAGAGAACTGAGTCTGGAGCAAAGAAGACTTGCTAAGAAGACTTAAGTTCAAATTCAGTCTCTTACATTTTGTAACTTTGGGGCCTTAGACAAGTTACTTCATTTCTGTTAACCTCAGTTTTGTCTACTATGATAGTGGGAATTATAGCAGCACATATCTTCCAAGGTTGTTAAGAGGATCAAATGAAATAACATTTCCAAAAAAGCTTAGCCCATTACTTTATAAAATATCTGGCATAAAGGAGGTACTATGTAAATGCTTATTTCCTTCATTTCCTCCATTCCTATTTAAAAATATAAGTTAGGTCTGTGTTCTCTATGTGACTCTATTAAATTTCTTCAATTATTTTAGATTAAACTATTTAAAAAGGAAACTTTTGCTACTGGCTCTTTTTCCCTCATACTCATACCTCTCCATGTTTATTACCTTGTTCCTAGTATAAATTTTCCTAGTATGAATTTTATTTCAATTATTATTTTCTACTTCTTTATTTCATCCAGTTTACTAGTTTTTTTCTTTTTTTGCTTGCTAATTTTAAATTTTCTTTTTCTATGCTTTTTTCTAAAAAACAAATTATCCCTTTATCCTCTTCCTTATTTGTCTCCTCTTTCTGCCTACTCCCTCAATTTATTTTCTCATTAATAAAGACTTATTTATTCTTTTTTTAGTCTATTATTCATAAAATTAAACCTTCTAAATACCTACATTGGGTTACCTCTTCTGAACAGTTTCTGTGTTATTGTCATGTAAATCTTGCCCCTGGTTCCAAGCCCCCTTTTTAAATACTTCTCTATCATATCTAGGGGCTGGTATTTTCTTTTTTTTTTTTTTTTGCTTTTTGCTGAGGCAATTGGGGTTAAGTGACTTGCCTGGGTCACACAGCTAGGGAATGTTAAGTGTCTGAGACCAGATTTGAACTCAGGTCCTCCTGACTTCAGGGCTGGTGCTCTAACCACTGCGTCACCTAGCTGCCCCGGCTGGTATTTTCTTAAAAGAAATAAGGAACAACTTAAATAGTTAGAGGAAAATTCAGTGCTCAAGGCTGAGCCATGCCAATATAGTGCAGTAAATAAAGTGCTGGACAACAGAGTTGAGAAGACTTGAGTTCAAACAAGTCCTCAGACACTTGCAAGCTGTGTGATCCTGATAAAAATCCCTTCCCCTTCTTCAGCCTTCTTCATCTGTAAAATGAAGATAACAATAGGACTTCCCTCCCAAGATTAAGTATAAAACAATATTTGTAAATTAATTTGCAAATCTTAAAATGCATATGAAATTCTAGCAATTATTATCATTTAGAATAATAATCCTACCAAAAGTAATTTACATTTTTAGACTTGGCCCAATGAAATTATCCAAGGGACACATTAAAGGATGTGGAAAAAAAAAATAAGATTCACTTGAAATAATAAAAGACTTGAAATATTAAGGGAAATAGTGAAAAGAGGTAAATATGAAAAAAGAATAGTACAGGAAGCATGAAAAATAGATTATAAAGCAGCAGTAATGAAAACTATCTGGAATTGGCTTTAAAAAATAGAAAAGTTCATCAATTGAATAAAATAGACAAGGGAGAAATCAGAAATCATGCAACACCATAATCCAATATTTAGTAAAGCAAAAAACATAAATTAGTTATGTTAAAACTCCCTATTTGATAAAACCTCCTGGGAAACATGAAAAGCAGTATGGCAGAAACTGAGCTTCGACTAATGCTATTAAATTTACTCTGTAATACAGTCACAATGGATGGGATATCTTTATGTTAAAGCTACTGTTTAAAAATATAAGAGAAATAGGGGCATCTAGGTGGCGTAGTGGAAAGAGCACCAGCCCTTTTATTCAGGAGGACCTGAGTTCAAATCTGGTCTCAGACACTTAATACTTCCTAGCTGTGTGACCCTGGGCAAGTCACTTAACCCCAATTGCCTCAGCAAAAAAAAAAAAAATATATATATATATACACATATATATATATGTATGTATGTATGTATATATATATATGTATATACATATATATGAGAAATAAATCATATTTTTCAAAGTTATGAGTAGAAAATATATTGTTGACCAAACAAGTAAAATAAGCAATTACAAAAGATAAAAGTGATGTCTGAACCCATGAAGCTGAAGAGTTGCTGCAGAATCAAAATTAAAATAACTACAATGTGGTTAAATGGGATGGAAAAAAATCTTCCTATCAAATTTCTAATTAGGGTTTAATATCCAATAGATATTATAAACAATTAAAAGGCACAAACACAGAGGTAAGTATTTATATACATACACACAAATATTTGTGTATGCATAGATGAATTATATATTATGTTCATACATTTATGATATTTAATATTGTTTTGAATTCATATAAATTATTATTTTAATATATGACTGTGTGGGTCATATATAATAAATTGTATATGCACATGAAAATCAAAAACTCCACTCCCCAATAAGTTGTCCAAGGATATAAACAGTTCTCAAAAGAGTAGCAAACTATATGAAATTAAATGAAAGAATGTTTCAAATCATTAAAAATAAGAAAAACAAAAATAAGCAAATTAAAATAATGAGGATTCATCTCATACCTGCTAAATGGCAGAGACAAAAAATGGAAATAGTTTTAGGCTAAATAATAGAACAAAATGAGACAAGCTCAGGCCACTCAATGGTTAACAAAAGGACATTTGTAAAAGCAGGGGAAACATATATTTCAGTGACTGGCACTGAGATCATCAAGCTGATTGGATAAGTAAAGCTCTCTTGCCTAAATAGCTTACATCATTTTCAACTGTCAAGTATCTGAGAGTTCCTGAGAGCTCTACTATTCAAGTATCCAGTAAGTAATATCCCTGGCCACAAAACTTCTAGTGACCTGAAACAATTAAGTCTTGAGATACTTTTTAGGAGAAAACTCACTTAATTTTAGGAGAAAACTCACTTTTCTTTACTAGGAAACCTTGGTATAATCTGGTAAAGAAGGACAGGAACCCACTATGATGTCAAAACAATGATATACTTACTATTTTATTTTTATTTCTAATAAAATAAAGTTTTTGGTTAATTATACAAGTAACTCAAATACAAACTCCTTACTAAAGACATGATTAGATATGACCAAAGACATATGACTTGAAAAAAAGTTAGGCCCAAGTAATGAAAGGACAAATGATAAACAAACAGCAGTCTCATAGCTCCATTAAAAAAATCAAGAGAAAGAAAAAAATCCACAGTTTGTTGGGTTAACCTCTTGAAAATGATTTACAGGAAGATACACCAAAGTCACACAAGATGAGAAGACATGAATGAAAAACTTCTGGATAACATGAACAACAAAAGATTAGATTATTGGATTTTTTTTTTCCCAATCCTACAACCTCTTAAAAGCCTCCAAAGATGAATTATATACCAGAGGTAAGTCAATTACAACTGTCTCCATAGAGCAAGAAACATCACTCTAAACAATATGGAAAGCTTGTCCTTTGAAAGTGAACTGTTCAAGAGAGCCACATGAACAGAAAAATCAGTAAATCCTTCTCTCTAAACTATTCCCACTCTATACCATAAATAGAAAGGAAAAACTATGGAAAAAATAAACAGGCAAAAAAAAAGACTGGGAGGAAAAAAAAAAAACATGAACAATGGAACAGAGAAAGAATTGTGCAGGGAAACACTAGGTTAAACTGGAATAATTAAACAAAATTTTTAAATGGGCATAACTGAGGAAAACTGGTATTTCTAGTGGAATAGTATTATATTAAACATTAAACAATATAAGAGAAATCCCCAAAATACAAAAATAATGATAATATATACAGAAAGAATTGGTGTTACCTTGTTGCACAAGAAATGCAAATTGTTTAACTTTATTCCCAAATGATACAAAAATTGGGAAACATATTACTCAAATATATCCTAAATACTGGATATACAAACATATACCAACATTTTCCACAGGGATTACATGACACAATGAAAATATTTTCAAAAACTATGATGCTTACCCCCAAAGCTGGCAATCTCTGTGTGCAACTCACTGCAATTTTTAGTTTCCAGTCTGTTTCACCATCTAGCTGGTCAGTTCTAATGAAACATGAACCTTAAAATTAAAGAAAAAAATTTACCACACATGTCATATCTTATCTTCTGATAAATTCTGATATATTGTGTACTAATAAATTCAATGTGTATATATTTCTATTCAGGATTACAAAATTAAAAAAAATTAAAGACATGCATATGTAAGTCATCTATATGGAAGGAAATAAAATTGTCATTTTGTTTGAATATAAACATTAAACAATTAGATATAAGGATATAAAAACTATGTAGCTATTTTGATAAAATGTACTATTCATTCATTTTATTTATTCAACTAAATTTTTCAAAAAATATTAATTTAAGAGAAATTGCCATTTATTTTAAAAAAAGAATCACTGTTGAAAATGAGATCACAATATTTACAATGGCAAAATAAACCTGTAATCACAAAAAAGAATACTAAGACTTATCCAACATTCATACTGACATGCTTTGCTTAATTTTTCCAACAGTAATAACACATTTGCCACTGGCTATTTTATAAATATATATTCCTTCAAGTTCAAAAATGAAATACATTTGAAACTATATCACATTACTACTATACTTCAAACTACACTATATTAACTCTTATTAGAACTCTTAAATAAGATATTTAAGATATGCCAACAAAAATTCTAAAATGTATCCAAATAACTGCACACATATATGAATCTGAACTTTTATTTATAACTTTATACCTAAAACTGTCTCTCTTAAGAAATTCCAAATTAATTTGGAAAATAAATTTTCTTTTAATTTTAAAAACTAAACTTACTTTTTGATATGATTTTTCATATGCAGCATGATAGTTATGGAAATATGTGTAGAAGAATTACACATGTAATACAATGGATTACTTGCGGTCTGGGGGAGAGGATGGGGGGAACAGAAGGAAAATAAAATTTGGAACACTAGTTTTTGCAAGGTTGATTGTTGAAAATTATCTATGCATATGTTTTGAAAATAAAAAACTTTGGGGGGGGGGGGGGGCG
>JAJPUD010001193.1:364012-468004 GCA_023553655.1 Myrmecobius fasciatus | reverse complement strand
GGGGGGGGGGGGCGGGGGGTTGAGGCAATTGGGTTTAAGTGACTTGCCCAGGGTCACATACATAGCCAGGAAGTGTTAAGTGTCTGACCACTTGATTTGAACTCTGAACTCTGGTCCTCCTGACTTCAGGGCTGATGCTTTATCCACTGCACCACCTAGCTGCCCCGAAAATTAAAAAAAAAAAGTACTTCCAACCTAATAAGAGCAGAGGACAAATGTCCATATTTTTAAAATCAGAAACATATAAGTTTACATGAACAGTACATTTCCAAATCTATATAAATGCAGAAGGAAAAAAAAAACCTCCCAATCTCTTTATTTCAATCTTTCTTTGAATTCCAATTCTTTTATTAGGAGGTTAACGAAGTTGTTTGGCAATATGAAGGGAAAAGGACATCAGTTACTATAAGAGAAATATATTCATTGGTAAAAGAGAATTTCTTTGTATAATTTCAGATCTTTAACTAAGACAATTAAGAAAAGGGGTGCCAATAAGATAAATTTAAAAGCTATAGAATTATACAACACACATGGACGATGTGGCCAGAAAATGTGTCATTAAGGTCTTCAAGTCCAGAAGAATTTGGTGTCACAAAGTCTGGGTAGACTCTGACATAAGTAATTCCTAACAGTACAATCAACATCTTATTCATTAAAATCTGTACATTTGACAGCTCAGTAGGCTAGAAGTTTAGTAAAACATGAAGAAGACAAAAGCTTCTGAAATATAACTGACCCAAAGGTGACACTTTCATAGATCAAAATGGCCAAAACAAATTAATATCTGCTCAACAACTGCATTTCTATGCAATACAAGAATTATTCTGTGCCTCTGAAAAATGTCATAATCCTATATGAAACATAAAATTATCTTAAAATATTTAAAAGCAAAATAAAATACTTGAAAAAATGAATTTATTTATTTATTTATCTGTGTTTTTCATTTCACCTAGGGAAAAAAAAATCCACATGCAAATATCTGTTCTCTGAATCCTTAGAATAAAAACAGAAATACCATAAAAATTTTGATGAATAACAAATTATCATACTTAATATAGGTTTCAATCTTTAGCATGGATTACAAGGCTGCTTTCAATCATATTTTTCTTACACAAGGCATTTCATGGTTCTCTTTACCTTTCCTGTCAATGTTTGCTCTAATCCATCAATTTCATTTAGAATTATACTATAGATCAATGGAGTTCAAGACCAATGTGGCTCTTGTGAATGGTTGACTGCACATATATTCATTTAATAGAGCTCACACTATGACATGTATTGGCCAGCTGCATTTCCTCTCCACTTCAGCAGTTAATTTCATCGATAACTTATCTCATAAGACTTTTCCCTTTTATCACAAAAAAGGGACTGCTTTGTGCTGTCAGCATTGAAAAGTAATCACTACACCAAAACTGAAAAAAAATAAATAAAACAAAACCTTTCTCTTTATTTTGAAATAGTTGTCAACATTGAAATCAAATGTACTGTATATTATCTGCTTTAAAAATTACATTATCAAAGCTAGGAATTCTAAGAGATAGAAGTGAGGAAGAATTATATTCCAGGCATGGGGAATATTGTTTATGCAAAATGGGGTGGTAAGAGTTTGTAGAGTTTAGGAAATAACAAGTGGTCCAATTTAGTCGATAGGTAGAACATGTAAAGGGAAAAATGTCTTATGAAATAAATCTAGAAAGGTATGATAGAACCTTTCCTGGTAATGGGCTTTAAAAGCTAAGCTGAGAAGTTTGTATTTTATCCTAGAGGCCTAAAAAAAAGCCTGAAAAATCCTTGAGGAGACAGTGACTTGGTCAGATTGGGAAGATCATCTTGACAATTGTTAGGAAAAGGCATTGGAAAGTGTGAATCTCCTTTAATTCTATTTAATTCGAGCTCCTTCCTCTATTCTATCTTTAAAATGTGAAGATACTGGTTTTAATTTAATTCAAGAAGTAGTTGATGGATGTTTTTCATTTTTTCTTTTCTTTTTTTGTCTGTATTTGTTTTTTTTTTTCTTTTTTTATTAAAGCTTTTTATTTTCAAAACAAAAAAAATTACATTATCAAGGCATAAAAATATAAGATTTCTTAATAGGAATTACAGATGGATACAAATTAAGTAAATAGGGAATTAATTATACAATTTATGATTGTTTACAAGAATAGTCAATGATAAAGTATGAAAGCAGTGCTCAGCAATCATCAAACAAGTAAAGATCTATAAAACTAGCTTGCTAATTAATTATGCAAAAAAAAATCCCATAGAAACAATGCTAAAAATGGTATTTGGTTCCCAGGTAAGTACATAAAACCCCACTTAACCCATAATGTAGATGAAATACTCTAATTATGAATTTATATAATAAAAAATTAGTGAAGCATATTTCAAGCACAGGGGACAAGCTGCCCAAAAGCAGAATGTCAAGAAGTGTTCTAGGGGTTGATGAAAGAGCTAGCGCACTGGTTTAACTGGAATTTAGAGTGCATGGAAAGAAACCATTACACTGCATACTTCCTACAAGGTCTTTCCTACTTATATGGAGACAAGTTAACATTTCATCCTGCTTCTATTAACTATCTCCTGACCTATCCATTCTTCAGGGAAAGCAGATAAAATAACTATAATCCTAACCATTTCATTAGCTCTTTTCAGAGAACTTCCCCAGAAGTTTCTAATACCCTAAGAGGCCTACATTCTGAGGGAAAATACCCCATGATGCTGCAAATCACATGAAGTCATTCTTCAGTGAATAAAGAATTCCCACTCAATCATACCCTGCTTATCCCAGAGATTGGGAGCCTCTGGCTTTCATCATTTAAAATCCATTTGCCATATTCTTTCTTGCTTAATCTCTTATCTCACCCCCTTGAAACCAATCCTTCTAATGTCCTACAGTCTGCAAGTACCTGGCTCACAATCTTTCCTTCCTGACACCTACCCTCATATAAGGGAACTTCAACTTACAAAATGATACTCAAACATAAATAACTCCCAGGTCATCAACATTCTCAATTCCCATGACCTGTATGTCCATTCAACCTCAGCTTTTCACAAAGTCCTACCCTTGATCTACCTATCACTGAAAACTACAAACTTTCCAAGATGAGGAACTCTGAAATTCCCTTACTTTGTAGATAAAAATTAGGATTTGGATAGTGATTTAGGGTTTGCAAAGCAATTTTTACGAATGCTATCTCATTTTATTCTTAAATCAATCCTGAGAGGTATGCTATTATTATGCCCATAGATGGGGAGACTGAGAAAGACAGAAGTTGAGTGCTTTACCCCAGGTCACATAGCTAAGTCAATGTCTGAGTCTTCATTTGGACTCAGGTCTTCCTGAATGCAGGTCCAGCACTCTACTTATTGCACCATGTAACTACCACCTTTGATCACAATCTCTTCTCGCTCAATCCCTACTGTCTTGAAACCCCAAACAATATTCTTACTATTCTCTGTAGCTGCCAGGCCCTTAAGTGTTACTTCTTTCCGAGGGCATCTCTTCTACAATGGCTACACAATCTCCCCTTTTCTCATCTTGACACTTTTTTTTTTTCTTTTGCTGAGGCAAATGGGGTTAAGTGACTTGCCCAGGGTCACACAGCTAGGGAATGTTAAGTGTCTGAGACCAGATTTGAACCCAGGTCCTCCTGACTTCAGGGCTGGTGCTCTATCCACTGTGTCACCTAGCTGCCCCAATCTTGACACTTTTATCTCCAGTTTCTTGCCTCACTTTTACGCTATTGATCATTTTCGGTAAAGACAGCCTTGGATTACTCCCACTCCAAGTCATAAACTGGGTTTACATAAATTATCTGGGCCTTCTCTACAGAAAAAACAGTTTCTCCTAATTCATCATCCATCCACCAAGGTCACGCTGTTAAACCTTTTCTCCTTCCTCAAATTTCATATAGCTCCCTGTTTGGCGAAAAATCCTGCCTGATATAACAATGAAAAAATTCAGTCAGTTTGCTAAAAGTTCCTTCTTATTCTTCTCATCTTACATCACTTATATGTTTTCTACTTGTATTTCCTCCTCTTCTTTTCTCACCTGAAGGGACAACCTTTCTTCTTAACAAGGTTATACTCTACTTGCAAAAATGATCCCATTCCATTTTGCCTCCAAAGCAAATTGTTCCTTGTTTCATTAGTACTCGCTTATTTATCTTCAAACTCTTCCAATCTACTCACTATATCCCCAAAGCCAATAAACAAGTCCATGTTTACTTCATATTCAAAAATGAAGAGACAAATAAAAGCCATCAAAAAAACCCCACACAAAACCAACCAAACAATAAAACTCACCACAACCTTCACTTAATCCATCCATCATAATAACTAGTGTACCATATCTCTTCATTTTTATGGTTAAGTTCCTTGAGAAGGCCATCTACAATCAACGCCTCCCCTTCCTTTCCTCTCAATCTCTCTTTTTAAAAAAATTTTAAGTACTTTTATTTTCCCCAGTTACACATAAAACATTTTTTTTACATTAGCTTTTAAAATCTTTAGTTCCAGATTTCCCCTTTGCTTCCCACTCCCCGACATTGAGAATGCCCATATGAAGTTGTGCAAAACATTTTCATGAAAGTTGTGTTGCAAAAGAAAACATAGATTCCCACCTCCTGCTCCCCTCCACCACCCCACCCCCCTGCCAAGAAAACCCTCAAGGAAAAACAAAAGAAGAAAGTTTTTTTAAAAAAGTATGATTCAGTCTGTATTCAGACACAATCAGTTCTTTCTCTGGATCTGAATAACTTTTTTCATTTCAAGTCATTCATAAATAGCCTTAGATCAATTATACTTTCAATTATATATATTGAGAATAGCAAAGTAATTCACAGCTGATCATCCCACAACTTTGCTATTACTGTTACGTACACAATACATTTCACTTGAGTTTATGGAAGACTTTCCAAGTTTTTCTGATAGCATCCTCCTCATCATTTTTTATGGAACACTAATATTCCTTCAAAATCTCATACCACATTTTATTCAGCCATTCCCTAACTGATGGGCATCCCTGCAATTTCCAATTCTTTGACCTGAGAAAAGAGCTGCTATAAATGTGTGTTTTTTCCTTTTTTTTTTTTAAATTCTTTTTTGGGATTTATGCCTAATCATAATATTGTTAGGTCAAAGAATATGCATGATTACCATTTGGGTATGGATCTTATCTTTTTATTACATGAATTGGGGAAAGTTTTAAAAATAAGTTTGACGGGCAGCTAGGTGGTGCAGTGGTTAGAGCACCAGCCCTGAGGTGAGGAGGACCGAGTTCAAATCTGGCCTCAGACACTTCCTAGCTGTGTGACCCTGGGCAAGTCGCTTAACCTCAATTGACTCAGCAAAAAGCAAAAATAAATAAATAAAAAGTTTGACTCAGTTTCCTACACATTCGAGAAATGAGGCCTTCATCAGAGAAACTTGCGTCAAAATTATTTTCATTATAACTACTGCTAACTGTATTTTCATTCTGTTGATTCTCTCTTTTCCTTCCACCCTGTCCCCCCTCAAAAGTGTTTTGCGCTTGATCAGTCCCAATGTGTCCTTTCTTCTATCATCCTTTCTCCTTCTGTTATCCCCTTCTTCTACTTTTCTGCAGGATAAAACAGACTTCTATACCCATATTGAGTGTGTATGCTATTTCCTCTTTGAGCCAATTCTGAGAATGAGAAGAACATTCAATCTTCTTTCCTCCTTTTCCCCTCCATTGTAAAAGTTTTTTCTTGGCAGATAATTTATACCATTCTACCTCTTCTCTTCCCTTTCTCCCAGTACATTCCTCCCTCACCCCTGATTTTATTTTTTAGCTATTATCACTTCATATTTAACTCATACCTGTACCCTAGGTCAATATATGCTCCTTCTAACTGCCATAATAATGAGGAAGTTTTTTTTTTTAAACATGTTTTTTTAATAACATGTTGGCAGAGAAAAATCAGAGCATAAAAAAAAAAAAAAGAAGAATCAGAAGTGAGCATAGCCTGTGTTGAACATGAAGTGAACATAACTCCTTAGTTCTTTTTCTGGATGCAGGTGGCATGTTTTTTCCCAAAGTTTATTGGGATTGCTTTGGCTCACTGAACTACTGAGAAGAAACAAGTCTTTCATAGTTGATCATCGCACATTCTTGCTGTTATTCTGCACAATGTATTCTTGGTTCTGCTTATTTCACTCAGCATCAGTTCATGTAAATCTTTCCAGACTTTTCTACAATCAAATTTGTTTATCATTTTCTATAGAACAGTAATATTCTATTATCTTCATGTATCACAATTTATTCAATCACTTTCCAATTGATGGGTATCTACTCATTTTCCAATTATTTGTACCACAAAAAAGTTGTTACAAACATTTTTGCACATGTGGGTCCTTTTTCTTCCTTTATGATTTCTCTGAGTAAAGAACCAGTAGTGGCACAGCTGGGTCAAGGTTTTATGACAGTTTTATAGTCCTTTGGGCATAGTTCCAGATTGCTCTCCAGAATGGTTAGATCATTTCACAGTTCCATCAACAATGCATTAATGCCCCAGTTTTCCCACATTCCCTCTAACATTTGTTATTTATGTTTTCCTGTCATCTTAGCCAATGAGAGGTATGAGGTAGTATCCTTAAGGTATTTATGAGTTACAAGTATCATCTTCCCATATATGAATGTAAACAGATAAATCCTATTAAGTCCCTTATGATTTGCCTTTCCTGATTACCTCCTTATGCTTCTCTTGAGTCCTGTATTTGAAAATCAAATTTTCTACTAAGCTCTGATCTTTTTCATTGTGAATGCTTGAAAATCCACTATTTTATTGAGTATCCATCTTTTCTTTTGAAAGATTACATTCACTTTTGTTGCACAAATAATTCTTGATTGTAATCCTAGTTCCACTGCTCTCTGGAATATTATATTCTAAGCCCTCCTGTCTTTTAATATAGAAGCTGCTAAATCTTGTGTAATCTTGATTGTAGCTTCATTATACTTGAATTGTTTCTTTCTGTTTGTTTATAATATTTTCTCCTTGACCTGGGATTTCTGGAATTTGACTATAATATTCCTGGGATTTTTCACCTTGGGATCTCTTTGGGGATTCTTTCAATTTGTATTTTACCCTCTGGTTCTAGAATATTAGACAGTTTTCCTTGATAATTTCTTGAAAGACGATATCCAGGCTCTTTTTTTTTTTGATTATGGCTTTCAGGCAGACCAATAATTTTAAATTTATCTCCCCGGATATATTTTCCAGGTCACTTGTTTTTCTAATGAGATGTTTTACATTTTTTTTCTATTTTTCATTCTTTCAGATTTGTTTTTACTGTATCTTGATTTCTCATAAAGTCATTAGTTTCCATTCCTCAATTCTATTTTTAAGGAATTATTTTCCTTCATGAGATTTTGTACCTCATTTCCTATTTGGCCAATTTTGCTTTTAAAAGGCATTTTTCTCCTCATTAGCTTTTTGTATTTCTTTTTGCATCACTCGCATTTCTCTTCCCAATTTTTCCTTGACCTCTCTTATCTGCTTTTCAGAATTCCTTCTGAGCTCTTCCATAGCCTGAGACCAATTCTTATTTTTCTTGGGGATTTTGGATGTAGAAGCTTTAACTTTGTTATCATTTTCTGAGAGTGTATTTTGATCTTCCATGTCATCATAGCAACTTTCTACGATCAGAATTTTTTTCTATTGTTTACTCATTTCCCCTGTCTATTATTTGGATTTTAACTCTTTGTTAAAGTAGAGCTCTGTTTCCAGGATGGAGAGTGCACTGTCCCAAGCTTCAGGAGTTTTGTGCAGTTATTTTCAGAGATCCTTTTAGGACATGTATTGTGAAACAGCACTGCTACCCAGAACTAAGTATGGGCAAAGCAACAGGGTCCTGCCACAGTGCCAGCAAAGAGGGCCCTTGCAATCTCACTCTGATCAGCTGTCCGGCCCCTTACCTATAAGATGAGATGCCCAGAAGCTGGAGCTACTATGGTTCCTCTCCTACCGTAGTGAGGCTGCTGCTGTGGTTGCCATTCTTCATTCATTGGCTCCCAAAGCCTGATTCTGGCCTTGGGCTCCTTTTATACCCCAGTATGCCAAACCTGTCTTGCTGAGTTGTTCCTGGCCTCTGTGGGTTGAAAGGTCTACAGATCATTGCCACTGTGGTAGATTCAGAGGGGCCACTGCCAGCTCCTGGTTTTCTGGGCCTAGGCTATGCTGGCACTGCCTGCTCTGCAATTGCACTTCATACCCACCCTTACACAACAGATCTTACCTATCAACTTTCCAAGCTGCCCTTGGCTGGAAAATTGTTCCACTCTATCTTTTTGTGGATTCTGACACTCTAATATTTGTTTAGAGTCATTACTTAAAGTAATCTATTTAAGGAGTTCTGGGGGAAGAACTCGGGCTTATACCTATCTTCACTCTACCAACTTGGCTCCACTTCCTCTCAATCTCTTCTTAACTCTCTCTAGTCCTGCTTCTGAACTCATCATTCAACTAAAACTGCTCAATCCAAAGTTATCAAAGATTTCTTAATTGCTAGATCTAATGTTCTGTTCTAAATCTTCATCCTTGATATCTCTGCAGCCTTTGACAATCTTAATTACTTTTTTGGGCTTTCTATGTAATTCTAGAGCTTAGCCCAACTCTGGTACATAGCTGGTATTAAATGAATATATCAACTGAATGATATGAAGAAAAGCAATATGAAATAAGTGTGGAAAGGCAGGTTGGACAGTCAGAGTATATAAGGCTTTAAATGACAAGTTCAGTTCATATTAAGAAACTTCTGAAGATTTGAGCAAGAGAGTAGCAAAAATCAAAACTATGTCTTTTATATGTAATATGCAATTGTGTGGATGATCTGTGGTCCATAGACAAGAAGCAAAGAAACAATTAGGAACCACAGCATTAGACCATTTGAGAGGTAATGTGGAAAAGAACTTGGAGAAGGATTGTGTCACTGGAAAGAAAGGGAAATATGCAAGAAATCCTATAGAAACAAAATCAACAAAACTTACAACTTATTGGATATACAGGTGGTAGAGGGAAAAGTCAAAAGAATTCTAAGGTTATGAACATGAAAGATTGAAAAAGGGATGATATCTTCAGCAACAAAAAGTGGAATCTAAAAAAAGGATGAGTTTAGTGGGATAAGAAGAATTCTATTTTGGCCATTGAGATTGAAAGGATGACAGCACTTCCAGATGGAGATTTCCTGAAGATAATTGTGAATATGGGTCTGGAGATCAGTAGAGACTGATTATATATAGATTTGGCAGTCAATTACATACTTGATGATTTAATTCCTAGAAAGCATCACTTTCTCCAAAACTCACATAAAATTTTTGAGCTTTTGCCTGATTTTTAAGCATTTATAAAGCATTTGCTATGTATGAGTTTCTTTAAAAATATTATTCCATTTGATCCTCTCAACAACCCTGGGAGCTCAGTGCAATTATGATGTCTATTTTACGGCTAAAAAACCAAAAGCAAACAGAGGGAAAATGGCTTGCTCAAGATCATATAGCTAATGTTTCAATGTGAACTCAAGTTTTTCTGACTCCAGACCCAGTTCCTTAGATTTGTACCATATAGCTGACCAAGTGAACTCTTCAGGAATTGAGTTTTTAAATAAATAATTCCTTTTTTTTACTGTGGGTGTTTATAATAAAATTATGGACTCGCTCAATTTGACATTGTTGGAGACAGAAAATTTATAAGTGTGATTCCACATGAGGAATCTCTTTACTCCTTACTGTCAAAAATTATTCCATTACTCTATTCCTTCTAGACAGTCAGTCTTCCAAATCTTTAAAGCACTTCTGATTATGAAAAGTACTTACTACAGGACCTCTATTGATTGGAACTATAAATTTAAACTCTTGGCAAATTCTTGTAAAATTTTTAGTTTTACAAACTAAAAAATAAAGTAAAAAAGTAAGTTTATGATGGACAAACATTGCTCTGGTAATGAAACAATGTTATTCTATTTCCTTATAAACATTCATTAACTTGATACTAAGAACTACACTCTATTAACAAAATATTTGTGAACTAGTTTATCCAGAGTTCACGCAAAATTAGTGCTAGAACAAAAAATATGATAACTTGTGACATTCATCTGAAGTCATTATTCTATAATTTGAGTAGAATCCATAATAAAAAATTTAAAATATAGAAAATGATTTACCTTAAAAAAAAAAGTATTGCTGTTTATCTAAGGGTTAATGTAGAGCAAGGGTTCTTAACCTTTTTAATGTCATGTACTCTTTTGATAAGCTGGTGAAGTCTATGGACAACTCAGAAATATGTTTTCAAATGCAAGAAATAAAAAACAGGATTACAAGAGAAGCCAAGTAAGTTATCAAAATATTAAGACAAACAAGTTCACAAACAACCAGGTTAAGAGCCGCACAATTATAGACTAATTTTTTTTTTTTAAAGAGAGAGATTGGACCTATGATTTCACTGAGGAAGAACAAATGCCTTCTACTATGCCTTTTATGCAACTTATAAAAGAATTACCTAGGTCACTAAAGAGGTTCAACTGACTTGCCTAGGATCATGTATGTTTTAGAAGCATGTTTCATAAGCAGAACTTGAATTCAGGTATTTCTAACTCCCAAGTATTTTTTCTAATCACAATATTCTGTTGCCTCTCACATTTAAACAATCTTTTTCATGTCAATGTTTGATAAAGGTGTTTTAAAAATAGATTATAATATAATCATATAATATTACTTTTCTTTTTCAATGATGCCAGTACACAGATGTATTCTTAAAATCAAATAATTTGGGTCAGCTAGGTGGCGCAGTGGATAGAGCACCAGCCCTGAACCCAGGAGGACCTGAGTTCAAATTTGGTCTCAGACACTTAACATTCCCTAGCTGTGTGACCCTGAGCAAGTCACTTAACCCCAATTGCCTCAGGAAAAAAAAAAAATCAAATAATTTAAGTAAAAACTTTTGATAAATTATTTATTTTATTAGGTAGAAATTAAATATAATTTATTTTTTTAAAAAAATGACCAAAATTTTTAAATTATATAAGATTTCTACTTCCATGTGAAATTGACTACTGCACATTAAATAATTTTAGAGCATTTAAACTCTTAGAAAAAATATAATTTAATATAATTGTAATTGTAATGAAATAATGAATATCTGAAAGAAACAACATATGAGTTTTCCTAAAAATATTATACAACTTGATCAAAATAAACTTATGTCCAACTTGTCATTAAAGAGTTGCAGGCAATAATTTATTTTACAAAAGCAAACATTAGCTATACCTAATGCCTGTTAAGCCTCAGCAAAGCTGAATTATTAAATCTGTCTGCCTATATCCTATTACAGGCTACTTATGAATACTTGATTTTATTTGTATAATTGACAAGAGTTGTCAGGAAAGGATGGGTTTAATGGCAATCAAATTAAGATCAACTGGTATATGTGTTACATAGAAGAGTCTGTGTCAAGTACTGATGAATTAATTGATGAGTCATTGTGAAACTGAGCATGAGTCTGTCATAAACTTATAAATTACTGTGTAATATTAGCAGCTTGCCGACTGTGGTCTACAAGTCCAATAGCTCTAAAAGAGATGGAATTCAAGACTACAACCAACAAAAGAAAAATAGACATTGACTTTGTATATATAATACCAGATCATTTATCATCAACTCAATTTTTAAATCATTTATATGACTTAATGACTGTGTACATGAAAATTTTAAGCTGGTGACAAGATGAACAGTAATACAGAGATGGCATATCTGGGTACAGAGTTTCATTGACCACTCTGCAAGGTAAAGTTGAATTTTAATAGCCATGTAGGCTATTAGTGGAGGAAAAAACTATAACATATCCCAAACATTTAAACTATAATGCTATCTCTCCAGACACAATTGAAAAACACATTGACATTTATAAGAGATTGATGGAAATTAGCTTTAAAGCATTAATTTCTTTTAATAGTGTTTAAAGAACTGTGTGTTCAGGAGATATCTGATCTGAATTAAAAGACTGATGAAGCAATTGATTAACTGGAATTTAAACCATCACTCACTAGTTCCATCAACAGATTCATTTACATTCTAAACAATCAACTGATGGTCCAATAGGATACCAAGTATTAATATACAGTCAATATGATAACACTGAATTCATCACAATTCTATGTTAAAAATACAGCAGTTTTTAATCAAACTTGCTCAAACTGCATATATTCAGGACATTAGTTAAAATGACAACTAATTAAACTGACAGAACTTTTTAGTAATACTTATTCTATTAAATTTTTATTCAATTATGATAATGACAGAACTCTGTGAATAGGTAAAGAATCAAAAGATGTACTAATTCTTATTTAAATTTTTCATCAAGCAGAGAGTATACTAAAAAAGGAGGTCACTATTTAAGGGGAAAAATTTTTAAGGAAATTTAATTTCTAAAGCAAGTGTTCTCTCACAATGATCATATACCATTTTTCAAATATGACATCTGAAAATTCCTTAGTCCATCATAAAAATTTTAAAAATAGCCATTGAAAGATTTCTAATTTCTGTTTAACCAGTTTGAGATAAAATTGAGAAAAAAAGGAAACTGAGAAGGCCAGGAAGTTATGCATGAGATCATAAAGCAAAATAGTAGGAGAAGGAAATTTGCCTTTAATATATGTTAAGAAATACAAGACAAATAAGAATTAAAGGGCAAAAAGGAGGCAGAAATGCCTTCCTTCTATTTTGATATTATTTTGAAAAAGTTTATGTTACTGACATTAAAAAGGAAATAAAGATTTTTCATTCACAAAGTTATGGTGTGCTAATGATGATGTTCCATTGAGTACTTTGGGTTCTACAAACCAGCAGAATATAGTAAAATATCAAGTGCACTAAGCTGGAAAGGAAAGGAGTAAGGTTCAAGTGAAACTAGATGTGTGAGTTCATTATCAGTCATGTCAACCCTTTGAACCTCATTTTCTCCTGTAAAATTATGGGGATTAAGTAAAAGAAAAAGTCTCTATTATTTCAATTATTTAGTTAGTGGTATGGTTTATGTGTTATTTTTCTTTCTTAGGCATATTTAATAACTTTTTAATTGAAAGATATTTAAATTCTTCAGTATATTTTTCTATGTAGAACATTTAGTAGCATTCCTTTTTATATTCAAAGACCTATTATAGATGATATACTAAATCATAGGAATACCTATTTTAAAGAACTGGAAGACAAAACTGAACGCAAGGATTAAAAAATTCTGAAGAATTAAGAAAAGCATTTTAAAAAGAAAAATTGCACTGTTTCTGATTAACTTAGTCACCAAATACATGTGAAATATTGTTTTGTTACATAAAGCACCAAATAATCTGCCTTTTAAAATTTAGGAAACAGAATGGCAATTAAATTATGACAAATAAAGTAGGTAGTAAATGTAAAAATTTGTACAAAATATTTAAAATCAAATGTAGAATCTAACCCTATTTTGAAAACTTCTTTAAAAGTGAAGACTACATCTGGAATAGAAATGAATTTTTCTTTTATGTAGATTAAATTTATTTATTTATTTATTTAATTTTATTTTTTATTTGCAAAACATATGTATGGGTAATTCTTCAACATTAACCCTTACAAAGCTTTCTGTTACAATTTTTCCCCCCTACTCCCCACCCCTCCCCTAGATGGCAGGATATCCACTACATATTAATTATGTTAAAATACTGGACAAATCAAATTATATATATATGTATGTGTATGTGTGTGTGTATATATATATATATATATTTCCACACTTATCATTGTTGTGCAAGAAAAATCATATCTGTAGATTAAATTTAAAGATAGATTTTTGAAGCTTTAAGTGTAGGTATACAACTATACACTCAAATAATATATTAAATCATATAAATTCTCAAATTAAATATTAATCTATAAACTACTGGAACAGGGAAAACAGAATTTAAGACTTGGAGGAGACTGGAAGTAATCAAATATCCAGCTTCTTAAGTTGTGGGTTGCAACCCAATATGGAGTCTCACAACTGAATATAAAAGTTGCAAAATTATGATTTTAGTAAAATGTCTGATTTGCATACATATTTTATATAAGTATAAACCTGGAATTATGTAAAAGTTTCTTAAACAGAAAGGGTTGCTAGTGGGAAAAGTTTAAGAAGCTTTGATCTATTGTAACACACACAAAAAAGAATCATTTTAATATACCTGACAAAGAATCATTCAGCCTTTGTTAGGAGACTTTCAAAAGAAAGGAAGCTACCATCTCCTCAAGCAAGCCCTCGTATTTTTGGACAGTTCTAATACTTAAGAAATTTTTTCAAGCATCAAGCCAATATTTGGCAGATTTTATCCATTCCTTAGCTTTGGTCTGACCTCTGATATTGAACAGATTGTCTAGTCTCTCTTTGTGATAGGGCTAATATCAACCAACATTTATCCCTTCTCCCACCATGAGATAGAACTAAGTTCCTCCTTCACCTTTCTGTGGTTGAGATTAGCTTTCCCTAAAAGATAAAACTGCTCCGAACCAGGAGATCATTATTCACGGCAACAACAATACTATATGAGGATCAGTTCTGATGGACATGACTTTCTTCAACAATGAAATGCTTCAAACCAGTTCCAATTGTTCGGTGAAGAAGGCCATATACACCCAGAAAGAGGGATGTGAAATGTGGACCACAACATAACATTTTCATGTTCTCTATTGAGGTTTGCTTGCATTGTATTTCCTTTATCGGATTATTCTTTCTTGTAGATACGATTTCTCCCACACAAAAAATGATTCAATAACTATACATATATTCAATTTTTTAAGTATTCTAACATAATTATCATGTAGTGGATATCCTGCCATCTAGGGGAGGGGTGGGGAGTAGGGGGGAAAAATTTGTAACAGAAAGCTTTGTAAGGGTTAATGTTTAGGAATTACCCATACATATGTTTTGCAAATAAAAAGTATTAATAAAAAAAAAAAGATAAAACTGCTCCCAGGAACTGATGCTTTTCTTAATGTTTAACTCCCAACACAAGGTTAAGACTAGATCCTTCTTCCTTCTCTCCTGTGTTAAGCATTAGTTAATTTCCAGAAAAAAAGAAAGCTAACCCTGATATCTAATTGGGTTTTGTCCCATTGCGTCTTTGTCACCCAGGGACATAGAAAGTCCCAGTCAAGGGGAATACATATGCCTTAAACTTGATAAATTTTTGAAGACCATGTGAGTCACCATGTCCTTCATCACTACATCCTTGCCTGGATGATCAGATACAACTTCATAGAGTTGTAAGTGTTACTGTATCTTTTTTGAATAATTCCTCATGTGTTAGGGCAAAGTCAATCTCCTTTTGTTGTCAGTTCAATGACTTTGTGAAGTATCTCATTTCAACCCAACATTAAATGTAAACTATACTAAGAGTACTACCCTTAGAGCTCTTTCCAATACTCTTTCATATTAAATCCCTTTTAACATTTGAATACAGTTTATCTATCAACCAATCCTACATTTGTCCAGAACCTTAAGTCATCCATCATCCTGGTAATCCTCTTTTGGTATTCTTGTTTATTTATGGAGTTTTTGAATGACAGAACCCAGAAAGGAAAAAAAATGCTCCAAGTAAGGTAAAGTACAGTGAGACCATCACTTTTTCATTCTTGGAAGATAAACTCTTATTACAAGTAGCCTTTCTCCAATTTGCTAGATCTAATTTATTACCAAAAACTTTGCTAAGATATAAAAATACCAACAGTATTCCCTTTACTTACTATTTTACTAGTTTGTTTGGTTTTGTTGTTGTTTGCTGAAGCAACTGGGGTTAAGTGACTTGCCCAGAGTTACACAGCTAGGGAATGTTAAGTGTCTTATCCAGATTTGAACTCAGGTCCTCCTGACTTCAGGGCTGGTGCCCTAACCACTGTGCCACCTAGCTGCCCCCCCCCACCAGTTTTTTTTAAAAAGGACATGAAGAGGAGAAATGGAGGAGAATCTTAAGACATTTTGATAAAGTGAAGGCTACAGTTGCACAAAGACAAAGGACACTTAAAGGAAAGTTTTATTAAACAGAGGTAAAAGGATAAATGAACTAGAAGACAGAGTCTACAATAATGTTTGAAGTTAAAATGGCAACTGTAGCACAGTGAAAGTATTAATAAACCTATTAAAGGTGACAATATTGTAATATGGTCCTCCTACCAAAATATCTACTAGAATGGGAAGCTAGCTTTCAAATTCCACATTATCTTTCCTCAGCGAAACTGAAGTTAGTAGTAGGCAAAATAATGATCAAGAAACCTAATGATAATCTACAGTGACATCTGTTCCAGAACTGCACAAAAGATCAGGTAGCAATTTCTGGGCAAAAAGAAAGCACATTTACTCCCCAGGAAAATGATAGTGCCTCTCAGTATGATAAAGAAATGAGATAATATGTAGCTTCCAAGGTTCTGGATCTAGACCCAAGATTCCCCTGATAAGCAAGTATCAGATCTGCACTTAGGAAAAATCACTTTTAAAATTTGAATGGAAGTACTTGTAGTAGGCAGACTAACAAGCAGTCTATTGCATAGTCTGGAAATGAGGGGATGATGGTCTCCACTAGGGTATGGTATTATTAGAGGAAAAAAGAGAACATAACATTGAAAACTGTCACAAAGGTAAATACAATAGGCGTTGCCAACAGTCTGTAATATGGAGATATGAGATATAGTGAGAAATCAAGGATGACACCTAGATTGTGATCTTAGGGGACTATAAGGATAATAGTATCCTCAACAGTAATAGGGAAATTAGGAAGAGGAGGATGTTTTAGCTAAAACTTTCAACTATGGACATGATGATGATTTTAAGATGTCTATGGAACATCCAATTTGAGATGTCCAAAGGATGCGAGACTGGAAGTCAGCAGAAAGGCTGCTGCTGGATGAGACTTGAGAATTGCTAGTGTAGAGAGGATAACTGAATCCATGGGAGCTGATGAGATCAACAATTTAATATAGAAGGAGAAGAGATTCTAGTAGAGACCTTGAGGAATGCCTAACAGAACAATGAGAAGGAGCAAGGAAATAGATAAGAGGAGAATGAATAGAATATAATATCACAAAAACCTGGAGAGAAAAGACTATTAGGGTGAAGTTAATCAGCCACCTCAAAAGTCAAATAGAAATCAAGTAAAGTGAAGATTAAGAAAAGGCCATTAGATTTGGCAATTAAGTTGAATCATGAGGCTTGAAACCAAAATGTAGAAAGAAGAGGATGAACCTATTACAGACAACCTTCTTAAGGAGTTTAGCTGCAAAGGAGAGGAAAGATATGGGGTAACAACTATTAGGAATAGACTAATTGAGTGATGGTTTTTAAAGAATAGGAAAGCCTAGAGCTTGTGCATAGGCAGTATGAAAGCAAATTGTTTAAAGAAGAAGAACAGACATGTTAGAAGGGACAATATGTCAAATGAGGCAAGATGGTTTTGGATCACTTATATATAAGAAGCGTTGCCTTTGGCAAGGAAAAGGTAACCTTGTGAGATAGGAGAGAAGAGGAAAAAGTGGCAGAAGTCATGAGTGATGTCAGAAGAGGAAAAAATAATGGAAAAATCCTGATGTTACCTCTATATTTTCTCAAGAATTACGACCCAAGGTTCTTAGCTGAGAGATAGGAATATAGAGAGGGCCATAAGAAGTTTGAGGAGGAATGAAAAAATACACTTATGCTCACTTTTACATTTCAGAACTCTTACCTTCCTTTAAGATTCAGATCAGACATCATTTATATACCTTCTTTAAATAATTTATTACATTACTAATGTGTCTACATATGATACCCTCTCAGAAGAACTTTAGTTCTTTGAAGTCAGGAGCTGTTTAATTTTTTTTTAAAAATTAAAGCTTTTTATTTGTATAACATATGGATGGGTAGTTCCCCAGCATTGATATTTGCAAAGCTTTCTGTTACAACTTTTACCCCCAGTCCCCACCCCTCCCCTAGATGGCAGGAAGTCCACTACATGTTAATAATGTTAAAATACTTGACAAGTTGTGCAAGAAAAATCCTATCTACAAGGAAAAAAAAAAGAAAATCAGAGAAAGAAAATACAATGCAAGCAGACATCAATAGAGAGCATGAAAATGTTATGTTGTGGTCCACATTTCACATACCTCTCTCTGGGTGTATATGGTTTTCTTCACTGAACAATTGGAACTGGTTTGAGACAATTCTTTGTTGCAGAGAGCCATGTCCATCAGAATTGATCATTATGTAATATTGTTGTTGCTATGTATAATGATCTCCTGGTTCTGCTCATTTCACTCAGCATCAGTTCATGCAAGTCTCTCCAGACCTCTCTGAAATCGTCCTGCTGGTCGTTTCTTATAGAACAATAATATTCCATAGCATTCATATACCACAATTTACTCAGCCACTCTCCAATTGATGGGCATCCATTCAGTTTCCACTTTCTAGTCACTACAAAAAGGGCTGCCACAAACATTCTAGCACATGTGGGTCCCCTTTCCTTCCTTTATGATTTTTTTGGGATATAGGCCCAATAGAAACACTGCTGGGTCAAAGGGTATGCACAGTTTGATAACTTTTTGATTATAGCTCCAAATTGCTCTCCAGAATGGTTGGATCCGTTCACAGGAGCTGTTTAATTTTTATCTCTGCATCCTTAGTACCTAGGAAAATACTTTTCATGTTGCAGACAACTAGTATGTTTGCTGAATTACTGAACTGAATAGTTTAAAATTTTACAAAGTACTTTCCTTAAAAAAAAAAAAAAAAAGCACAGAGCAGACCATTCACTATTATCCTCATTTTTGAAAAAAGGAACTCTTAAAACAAATGACTGAAGTAAAAACTAAGCCTTCCATTATGAAATTTCACATAAATAATTTTTCTGGCATTCTGATGGCTGATATTCTCACACAAATCTTAAAATGAATACTGATGCTACTTCTATAATATAACTATTATCATGTTAAGGTTATTGCTTCAAGTAATGGCTATATCACATGAAAGTATTAATTAGGGAAGTAAAGTACAAACCAAAAAAATCTATTATGAGCTCAAATCATAAAACTTAAAATACAAGGAAGTATGAGAACAAATTAAAATTAAACAGATCACTACCAATCTCTCATGACTCAAAAGATAACAGCTTACTCAGTCATATATACAAAACTTCACTATAGGATTTGTTGTTTTTTATAGCAATAGATTCTAAAACCTTTCAGCATCAAGTCAGATGGGCTATATAATATATAATTCTCAAACAAAAGAAATTTACAGGCTATGCAAAAAAAGATAGTGGCTGTTATCCCATTATTCTGTAATATCCAGTTTTTAAATGATTTAATTGCTATTGATTAGAAAAATGCAAATTATGACAACTCAGAGATACCACTTACACCTCTCAAATTGGCTAAGATAACAGGAAAAGAAAATGATAAATGTTGAAGAGGATGTGGGAAAACTGGGACACTAATACATTGTTGGTGGAGTTGTGAACTGGTCGAACTATTCTGGAAAGCAATTTGAAGCTATACACAAAGGGCTATCAAACTGCACATACTTTTTGATTCATTAATGTCTGTCTCTATTGGGTCTGTATCCCAAAGAGATCATAAAACAGGGAAAAAGGCCAAAATGTATAGGCTTTTTTGTAGTGGCAAGGAACAGGAAACTGAGTGGATGCCCATCAATTGAGGAATGGCTGATTAAATTATGGTATATGTATTATTATGAAATATTATTGTTCTATAAGAAATGATCCCACAGGATGATTTCAGAAAGGCCTAGAGAGACTTACATGAACTGATGCTAAATGAAGAGAGTAGAACCAAGAGAACATTATACACAGAAACAACAAGATTATGTGATGATCAACTGTGATGGACTTGGCTCTTTACAACAATAAGGTAATTCAGTGCAATTCCAATAGATTTGTGATGGAGAGTCATCTGCATCCAGAGAGAAGACTATGGAGACTGAATGTGGATGACAATGTAGATTACCTTTTTGTTGTTATTTGCTTGCTTATTTTTTTTCTCTTTTTTTTTTCTTTTTGATGTTTTTTTTTTTTTGTGCAGTATGTTAAATGTGGAAATATATTTAGAAAAATTGCACATGTTTAACCTATATTAGATTTCTTGCCATCTGGGGAAGTGGGAGTAGGAAGAAAAATTTGGAACACGAGGTCTTGCAACAGTGAATGTTGAAAAATATCTTCATATATATTTTGAAAAATGAAAAAACTTATAAAAAAGAAATGATTTAACAAATACTCTTTTTTGTTTTTAAGCGAATTATTGTTAAAAAAAAAAACACTAAGCATTATCAAATTAGAGCAATTAGTCAATCTCTTCAATACTGATTATATTTTTCTCTTTACTACATTATTTTTATCTTTTTTCCTAACTAGTCAGCAATCAGTAAACATTTTTAAGGGCCTTACTATTATGTACCAGGCACTGTGTGAAGCACCGAGAAGTAAAGGCAAAAGATAGTCTATACTCATGAGGAGATCATGTATTTTTAGCTAAGCTGGCAATTTAAAATGTCACATCAGAAGAAAGAAAACAAATTCAAAAATTTAGATTCTGCTTAACAGAAGACCTCAGATGAGGTTTAGCAATATAACTTTGTATAAAAATAAGATTTATTCACCAATTAATAAATGGTTAAAGGAAATCAACAAGTAGTTTCTAAGAAAATTTCTAAAGAAAAAAAGCACAAAATCAGTAATTACAAAAATTCAAATTTAAAGCAACTCAAGATTAATATATAGCCATCAGATGAACAAAGCTGATTTAAAAAAAAAAAAAAAGGAAAATGATAAATGTAGGAGATGCCGAAAAACAAGCACATTGGTATAACTCTTGTGGCACTGTGATTTCATCTAGCCATTTAAGGAAAGCAATTTGTAAACAGCCAAAAACATTGTACATATTCTTTGACCCAGAGATAGTAATATTAGGTCTAAACCAAAATGGAATCTTATAAAGAGGAAAAGACCCCATATATACAAAAATATTTATCACAGATTTTTTTTTTTAAATTGTCAAAGTACTACAAACTAAGAGACTGTCACTGGGGAATGGCCAAGTAAATCAGGCTATATAAAGGTAATAAAATATTACTGTTCCAGAAGAAATGTAAAAGGGTTTTAGAAAAACCTAGGAATTTCTGTGAACTGAAGCTGAGTGAAATGAGTGGAACAAGAAAATATGTAAGAATAAAAGTATTCATCAAAAAACTTTGAAAAACCTGAAAATGCTGATCAAAGCCAAAGAGCAAATAAAATTCCACAGGACTGGTAAAGCACATTATTATGCAATTCATGTAACAAAGATAACAAATTCATGGAGCAAAATGAAATATATAATTTTTGAATATGATCAATGCATGAATTTATTTGGCTTGATTATGTATATTTGTAATAATAATTTTGTTTTCCTTTTCTAAGGGAGAAGGGAGTAAAAATGTTCAAAGGAGATAAAATAGATTTTTAACTGATGAGAAATCAAAAATAAGATGGAGAAAAATAATTATATGTATCCAATAACTTAGATACCACAGAATATCACTGTAAAGAAGGAAAATCGTAATTCAAATATTCATTAATTCACAGGAGCCAAGAATAAAACCTATGGCTTCAAGTGCCTATATACAAATGGCTAAAACCTTAAGCAGCAAGAGTAACTTTTGATCCCAAATCTAGGATATACATTTCATATCATATCTTGATAACACATTCTTTTCTGAGCTCCTCTTTGTACTCTCCAGATTTATGTCTCAGTTCTCTCACCTTGAAACATTCTTCCACTCTCCACACTTTCCTGGCAATGGTGATTTTCTCTTAGAATTTCCATTTTGAGGAAGCATTCAGATGAGCTATCCTGAATTATTCTTCTGGCTTCTGATTCTCTATATTTCTTTATAATGCACAAATACATAATGCTCCTTCTCCACCCCCAACAACTTTTTAGTTCCTTTTTTACATGTCATCTTCCTCCATTAATATTTAAGCTCCTGAGGGACAGCTAGGTAGAGCAATGGATAGAGCACCAGTCCTGAAGTCAGGAGGACCTACCTGAGTTTAACCTGGCCTCAGATACTTAACACTTCCTGGGCAAGTCACTTAACCCCAATTGCCTCAGCAAATATATACACATAAACATATATATGTGTGTGTGTGTATACATATACATATATATACATATGTGTGTATATATATACATATGTGTATATGTATATATATTTTAAGCTTCCTAAGAGAAGGAATGGCTTTTCCTTTTATTTTCATGGTCAGCAATTAATATAGTACCAGGTACAAAAGAATTGCCTCTTAACTGACTGAGACTTGGTGGGGTGAAATACATGACAGGAATTTTGCTCTACATGGATATAATTGTCCAAAAGGCACAGAGTTGAGAAGGACAGAGGAAAGGGGCTCTTTCAAGTTTGCTAGAAATCTATTTTTCTCTTTACTTGAATCTTGCTAATTTTTAAGGTAATTCTTTTCTTTGGCTGCAATTCTTTTTCAGTGATTGACAAAGATTAATTATTTATTGTTGCTGTTTTTGTTATTATGTCATAGTTTTTGCAAATGATTTGTATACACAGGAAATGATGATAGCCACTTCAACATTCTATTCTTTATCCATCTCCAATTTCAGAAGCAACAATAATTTAATTATATGGTCTGGGTGGGCGGTCATCTACCTTCTAATTTTTTTTCCTTCTAATTTACTGCTGATTTTTATCTTTGCTATAATAAACTTGTGACCTTGCTAGACACAGAACTAACTCAGAAACAAATCATACATCATTAATAAGTCATTTTTTCATCTCTCTCCTTTGAGAGATCCCCCAAAGTATAGGAATATTTTATCTCATGTCCAAAGTGTGGAAATATAGGTCTTTCTTAGTTCCTTTTCTTTCTAAAGTCTGTCAGTGACCTTATCACTTTAATTCAACTACTATCTCTGTAGTAGACTTTTAGAATTACATATCTCTCCCCCCAAATAAATTTCTCTCCCCTGATAACTAGCTTTTCCTCATCAATTACCTTTTAGGTATTTTAAACTTCACATCACATAGATATCCTAAATTCAATATGAATAAAAAATGATGTCCTCCTTAACCTCACACTATTCCAAAATTCCACATTTGTATCAAGGTCAATTCAAAATTTTCAGGTGTTAATCCAGGAAGATGGAGAACAGAAAGCAAAAAGTTAACTGAACTCTCTCCAATTTCCCTCACAAAACAATATTAAATCAAGCCTCTAAAAGAATTCTGAAGGGAAGAATACACAAAAAAAGAAATGATTAAGTGAAACAATTTTCCAATCCCAGATAACTTAGAAGGACTTCAGGAATGATCTGTTTTTGAGTAAAAGGGGAGTGTAAGCCAGGGAAGGTAGGAGGATCTTAATCACAGAACAGAATGGCATCGAAGATTTTGTTTTTCTGGCTCAGCAGGACAGGCATTTCCAGTGCAGTAGACTAACTAACAGCCCCAGAATCCAGGCCATACCAGCACAATGGGCAAAACACCAGGTCCAGAGACTCCAATGAAAAAGGTCAGTGACCAGGCCTATGGATCCCTGTGCAAGAAGCTCAGTACAGTGTCCCTATACCTCAGGAGCAGAGTCCAACTTTAAAAATGAGCAAAAACCAAAAAGGAGTCCTGACCACAGAAAGCTACTGTGACTACAGGAAAGACAAAAACACAAACTAAGACAAAAACACAAACTCAGAAGAGGACAACATTATCAAAATACCTATGTACAAAGCCTCAAAAAGGAATACGAATTGGTCTCAGTTCCAAAAAAGTCCGCTAGGAAGAGCACAAAAATAATTTTAATCAAGTAAGAGAAGTAGAAAAAAAAAATTGGGGGAAGAAATGAGAATTATACAAGAGAATTTTAAACAAAAAGAATTTGTAAGGCAAAAGGCCATATCTTCCCTGGAGACAGGCTGAAAGAGAAGCTAGGGAAGGAAGGTATCTGAATGATATGAAATGAGGAAGAAGGAAGAGGAGGAAGCTTTTGGCAAATGGCCTCAATTTTTTTCACTGAAATATAAAGCAACATTCTCAGCTGAGAGGGAAGGAGAAGAAGCCATGGGACATCTGAGGAATAAAAAAGTTTAGAATAATAAGATCATCTTGTCACAATGGGAGTTCAGTTGAGATTATATAACTAAAGTCAGTAATAGACCGAGTCAGCACCATTTCAGAATTTTTTCTGTGTTTGTTCTATAGCTCTAGGTCATCATTAACAGAGAAGTAGAAGGGAAATACATAACACTGAATACCATTTCCTATTTTTGCTTAAAAATTTTATCATTCCACAAACTAGCTAATTCTTATTATGTACCAGAAACCAGGAATACCAAAAACAAACATCCCCTCCCCTCCAAAAAAAAGGGCAAAAACGGTCCCTAGGGTCAAGAAGTTTATATTCTAACATAGGAAGACAATATGTCAGTCAGCACTCAGTCAATAAGTATTTATTAAATACCTACTTATGTGCTAAGTACAAGGGACACAAAAATAGGAAAGTGATAGCAGCCCCTGTCCTACAGGAGCACACAATCTTATGGAGGAGAAAACAAGCAAAAATATGTACAAACAAGCTATATGCACTATAAATAGGAAATAATTATAAAAAAGATGCCCAAACTAAAAGATATTGAGAAAGTCTTTCATCTAGAAGGTGAGGTAATAGAAAAAGGAAGGAAGGAGGGAAAATGGGAGGGAAGAAAGAAGGAGAGGAGGGAAACAATATGTAAAAGATAAATGATAAAGACTTAAAGATGAAAGCTCAAATAACCAGGTTTCATGGATTATCAATGACAAAAATTTATTTACTTAGTGACTAGCTTATGAATGACAGACTTTTTTATACATAGTTAAGCAGATAATCAAAAAATAGTCTGTCAACAGAACCATACTTTCTGCCATGACAAGAACTCCCAAAACATAAACTATTAGAGTATATTGAGACCAGTAATTACCTCCTTATCATGACGAAGGATCTGATAGAGAACTGTTACTACGAAAACTTTTTTTCACAATATTGTATAATTCTTCTTGTTTTAAGTACAAATACTAATAGCTAAACTTTGTAAATAAAAATCCTACTTGCACAATAAATTTCAATTAAAATATCTTCAACACGATGAACTAGAAAAAGAATATAGGAAAAATAGAAATCCTATGTAAAAAACCACATCCTGAAGAAACAGACTTCTATAATGGACATTAAGAGTGGTACATCATAAGCCTTAATGTTTGAAGTATGGGATAATCACTGGAGGTGGTGGAAAAGCAATATATTGCTTAATTGTAAATTTCCTCAGAGGAGAAAAAATTAAGGAAGACTTACATAAGAAAAACATATCAAATTGATTTCCTTTTAAATATATTTTTTGTAACTTAATTCTTATAGGAAATATATTTGTATGCATCATTTGTGATATGGTAGATATAAGATGTTTAATATTAATAAATCATTATCTTCATTTTAAAGATGGGGGAAAAAAAGAGAAACGTGACAACTCACACAGCTGATTACTAGCAAACTAAGAGTTTAATAAACGTTCACTGACTTTAAATGACGAGTGATTAGTAGCACCCAGGTTTCCTACTTTTATCCCGAATATCATAAATACCATACCAATTTGTACCTTAATCTAAGAAAAGTATCTTGGTCCTTGTTTTTATTAAAACTAATGCATATTTTTTACCTTTAAATATGTTTTTTTTTTCCTAAGAATGTAGTAAAATTTTGGCACAAATGATACTGTAATTCTCTATCAAAGCATAGGAATGATATAGTCATCTTCCACAACAATACATCTTACTTTAATTCATTCTTAGTGAAAGATACGGAAAACTGCATCTTAATAACTACAATAATTACATCTGTGGTTATTCACCATGACACTCACCAAACCATTTTCTTTATATATAATTGTTATTTTTTAAGGCTTACTATATGTAATGAAACATTGTAAAAAGCAGAAAAGTAAACAATAGATTCCTGATTTTGTCTTTTCTAGACTATAGCATTTTAAACTGCCCACTTAGTAGAAAACACATTTGTTTCCCAAGAGTCAGAATTTGTGTCATCACTTAAAATTTTCTAGTAGTAATCAGCAGATACTTTTTAATTTACTAAGACAATTACACTTCATTTTTATAGCACCACACTGAGGAACTAAAAGTGAGACTTCCAAATGTAGCGAATAAGTAAGACAAAAGAGCTTTACTTAAACAGTACCATTTAAACCACTCTCCAAAATCTATAAAGAAATAAAGGGGAAAGAATGGGTAGAGGGGGAAGCAAAGGATAGAGAAAGAAGACAAAGGAGGGATCCATGGGTTGAGGGAAAGTTAAGTAATATCAAGACAAGTTAAGGGACAGAATTAAAGTAAAATAGTTAAACAGGGATAGGAAAGAAGAGATATGTACAAACAATATAACAAGGATCAGAAGTGGATTTTATTAAGGGGAAAAAAACTAGGTCTAATAATCTTTGATTTTAAATAAAGTCAAACTTATAGATTTAATCAAGAGACGAATCTACATGTCAACCATGCTAATATTATTTTAGATGCATGTTCATATCTGTGTGTATCTGAGTTTATCAAAATATGTATGCAGGGGCAGCTAGGTGGCGCAGTGGATAGAGCACCAACCCTGAAGTCAGGAAGCCCTGAGTTCAAGTCTGGCCTCAGACATTTAACACATCCTAGCTGTGTGACCTTGGGCAAGTCACTTAACTCCAATTGCCTCAGCAAAAAAAAAAAAAAAAAGTATGCAAGTCGCTCTATGTATGGCTATATATATTTGTATATGTGTGGGTTTGTGTGAATATGTGTATGTATGTATGCATGTATGCATGTATCTATATCTATCTAAATAAATATATCTGTCCTTAACTGTAGCTTGCTTGAGAGAGGAGGAGGAAATGAAGAGGGGAAAAATAAAGTTAAAAAAAAAAGTAGGCAGCACAAAACAAAAGAACCATCTACAAGAAAGCAAAGATGGATCCTCATGAATACATTATCTTCTATTATTATATATTCTTTCTTGAACTGGAAATTTATTGTTATATATTCTGAATCCTCTCTGGTATTCTGCTGGGTGCATGACAATGTTCTCTTCTGTTTTGTTTTCGTTTTCTGTCTTTCTTATTTCTATTGTTTTTTTTTTAAATAAGCAGAAAATTTTTTAAAAAATAGTATGCTTTGATTTGCATTCAGATTCCACAATTCTTTGTCTTGAGGTGGACAGCATTTTCCATAATAAATCTACCGGAATTGCCTTGGATCACTGATGATGCCTGCTTTGCTCAATAAACTCTAGTGGCTTTTATCATCTCCAGGAGCAAATACAAATTCTCTACTGAAGTTCAAAGTTCTTCACAACCCACTTTCCTCTTCCCTGCCTTTCTTATACCTTACACTATCCTCTTTCATCCTCCCTCTTCCAACATCTCTTCAATTCTTTGCTGTAAACAAAAAAAGCACTTCATCTCTTGGTTCATGGCCTGCTCCTATATCTGGAATGTTCTCCTTCTTCATCTTTACCTTCTGATTTCCTTCAAGGCCCAACTAAAATCCTACATTCTAATAGGAAGCCTTTCCTAATCCCTTTTTAAATTCTAGTTCTTTTCCTCTACTGATTATTTATTCTTAGTATGTGTAACTTGTTTGCATACTGTCTCTCCCAGTAGATTCCTAGCTCTTCAAAGGCAAAACCTATCTTTTGCCTTTCTTTAACATTCCCATTGTTTGGCACAGTGTCTAACACATAGTACTGACTTAATGACTATACCTACCATAAAATGATTGTAGTGATTTTGAGTGATATAAGTTTTCAATGTTTAATGAAAGATTCAATTATGTTTTATAAGTATATTCTACTTAAAGATGCAATGAAATATATGAATTTTATGAGAATTGTTATATTGACAACATAAATCTAAGTTATACAATATCTTATTCCTTCATAGTATAACTGAAGTAAAATTATAGATTCTTTAAGCAAATGTACTAGAATACACATATCCCAAAGTATACTGTCTCTTCTTCAGAGTAGTCACCATAGGATACAATGTATTTTCCCCAAAGATGCTGTTGGAATACTTTGAGAGTCTGTAGTACTCTTTTCTTTGAATATTTTCAACAGCACCATATCTTTGTACATTTAAGTTTTAGAAGCCACCAAAAATCAGAATACAATATATAGGGATAGGGGCAGGACAGATGAAGGAGAAGATAAGCAAGCTCATTCTCTTCTATAAATTGGCTCAGAGAAAAGACATAAAAAAGCTGTTACAGGGTTTTTACTTTGAAAAGTAAAAATTAAACTTTTAGAAAGAAATTAAAAAAAAACTAATTAAGCCAAATCGTCTTATAATACCTGTTTTTTCTGAAGTCCTGAGAAAGACCATATCAGATGGAATTCTTTGATTCTATAAAGAAAATTGAAAAAAATGAGTTAGTTATATTGAAACACAAGTGACATGAATTTATTCAGATGTAAATTCACATTTATGTAATTTATACTTAAAATTATAATATATATTTTAAATTATAGGACTCAAAATGGATTTTCAGATAGTCTTATAAAATAACCATTTTATAAAAGAGAGGCCAGGTACTTTTGGGTAAAGAACAGAAACTCAACTGCATTTTTAACTATAGTATTTCAAAGCTATCTTCAAGTTTTAAATGGCCTAAAAACATCATTTGCCTTAAGAAATCTTAAGTTTAAATTCTGCATTACTGTGAATTAGACAAATTTTGTGCAAGTTTTCTTCAGTTAGTATCATTACCTCAACTATATATAGTTCAAATAACTAACATGATCATGTTATAAAATTTAAACATACAATTGAAAAATTTTATGGAAAACATTATCATTCATAGTTATATTATCAAACAATTAACTTCTGACTTCTAAGAATAAATAATGCCTTTGAGAGAAATATGTTTACCTTTATATTAAGATAAAAGTAACATACTAGCCAGTTCAAAACTGATATGTTTATATCCAACATTAATCAAGACAGTATTTAGAACCACACATCATAACACTAAACAAGAAAAAACATCTGACTTCAGAATTGCAAAAATTCCCACTGCTATAACCATGTAGGGAGAAAAAGAATTATTCCAAATTCAGAATAGACTAGCCAAAAAATAATACAGAGAGAATAAAAAGCTATTTCTTACTGTAAATACATCAAAATACTAGAAATCCAAACTAATATTTCCTTTATATACTGACATGTTAAATATTTAAAAAATTTAAAATATGCTTACTCTCAAGATGAGACATAGTATTAAAAAAACACTATTTTTGGCATATGAATAAGACAAAAGCCTTCTGTGACCCTACATGTAGACATTTTCCTTTAGATCAAAAAAGCTTCTTTTGAAAAATACTAGGATATATTGTCAAAAGCTGATAATATCACATTTGGAACTTAAATGTAAAATTGGAACCTAAGATAAAAATATATTATGATTATTTTAAATACTTTGTGATGTTAAAACATATCAGGGAAGTCTAATGGGTAGTCTGATCACACTGCAATATTAACAAGCTGATATTTTCAAAACACTTCTCTGAAACTTTCTTTCCTCAATAGTTTTTCTTAAGAAATTGCACCAAGTTGTCCATTAAAGAAGCATGGTTTTGGGAAAGAGCACTAAATTTTTACTTATAAACCCGAGTTTGAACCTGGATGTATTTCTTACTACAATGTGACTTTGGTCAAGTCTCACTTCACTAAGTCTCAGTATACTCATTTGAGGAATAAATTGCATTTAATTATGCATTATCCATCTCACTGGTTTAATATGAAAATCAAATAAATAATGTATGCATTCTATAACCACAAAACATTATATTGCTGTGTTATTGTCATTCCACAGTTATTAATACTAGTGGTAATAATGTTATCAGTATGCTTTTATGAGGTACATAAGATATGCCATTACCATCAACAAAGTTTTCAACCAAATACAGTACAAAAAAAAAGTAATTCCAAAACTAATTGGTATTTTGTTTTCTAATTTTTTCTTGCTCATGGAAACCAATAGTTCACAAACACTTCAAAAAAATTTTATTACTATAATATATTCTATTTTGGTAAAGATATTGGGGAAAAAATGGTATAATTGACTATTAAAATTTGTCATTTTTCCAGCAAGATGATTTCAGAGAGGCCTGGAGAGACTTACATGAACTGATGCTGAGTGAAATGAGCAGAACCAGGAGATCATTATACACGGCAGCAACAATACTATATGACGATCAATTCTGATGGACATGGCTCTCTTCAACAATGAAATGTTTCAAACCACCTCCAATTGTTCACTGAAGAAAGCCATATACACCCAGAGAGAGGGATGTGAAATGTGGACCACAACATAACATTCTCATACTCCTTGATTGATGTTTGCTTACATTGTGTTTCCTTTATCTGATATATCGTTTGTGTAGATAAGATTTTTCTTGCACAACAATGATAAGTTTGGAAATATGTATACATATATTCGATTTGCCAATATTTTAACATAATTAACATGTAGTGGATATCCTGCCATCTAGGGGAGGGGTGGGGAGTTGGGGGGAAAAATTTGTAACGGAAAGCTATGTAAGGGTTATTGTTGAAGAATTACCCACACATATGTTATGCAAATAAAATAAAATTAAAAAAAAATTGTCATTTTTGTAGTCAGGTTAAGTACTGGGTTTTGGACATATTCAGTGTTTTTTTTTTTCATTGTTAAGAGCTAATAAATTTTTCAGAACTGATTTATTAAAAATGTGAATTTCTTATTTTACAAAAATATAAAGTTAAACTACAATTTCTTAAATGTAAGATTAGAGTAAATACAATTAATGTTAACAAGAAAAATAAAAACAAAACCAACAAACTATGGGGATCTGAGGAAAAGTTGAAAGTTATAGCAATTGAAAACTTGGGAGGAAAAAAAATCAGATTTGACAGATTGTCTTTGGCAATTTCTTCAAATGAAGCACATGGCTGCACATTTAATGAGTCTGAAAAGCACTAAGACACCTAAACAACTAAATGTTTTATCTTTCTTAAGCAATTCACTAAAACTAAGGTTCGACCAAAATATTCTACAAGTTTCTCCAATTGTCACTGAAATCTGACTTCTTCAAGACAAAAAGAAAAACAACAGAAAGTGACAAAAAATAAAGGATTGTTATGTAATAGTAATGACAAATTACAGATAAGAATAATTGCTGATAACAACACTCTCATTACAGAACTAATGGTAAAGTTTGTACCACATTTGTAAATATGGATGGATTACGTGTATACACAAATAAAATATACACACACACAAGTAGAGTTATGCCTTGGTTATCTATCTTCAAGGAATAAGATGCTTCAGATAAGTATATTTTATATTCCACACAATTTAAGATTAAGCAAAAGCATGTGATTTTAACTTTTAAATGTAACTCTCCCTAAAACATTAGATATTTCCTTTTTACAACATATGAAAAACAATTTAACTTTTAGTGACAATATGTCATTAGGATATATTAATTGTTGAACTGTGTTTTAAAAGTATTTGCAGATGAATATGGTTTGAAGCAAGGTATAGACTGGGTATTAACTGATCCCACAATTTGTTCTGAAATTTATCTATTGATAAGAGTTCCTAAGGTGAATCTTTTAGTGTCATTCACATCTCTCTTATGATTGCAGAGTAAAAAAGAAAAAAAAATTAAACAGCATGATTTTCTGGGCAGTTTAGCACTGTTGGCTAGCTGAAAACTTCAACAAAGTCATTACTTTGTCCCCAGTGGTTAATTCACCTTTTTCTTCCCCCTTACACTCCTATCCTCATTCAGCCCCTCCAAGACCAAGTTTCTTCATTTTGGGTTTCACTGTCTTCTGACTTAGCACTATATTCAAAACATCATCAATTATTTCTGCCTCATTAACACAATGGATCTGAAAAGGCTCCTTCAACTAATTCAATTCGACAAACATTTATAAAGTGCTCACTCCATACAAAACACTGAGTGAAATACAAAGACAACTGAGATATGCGCTTCTCAGGTTACAATACTTCTATTTCACTTGTACTGTTTATCCAAGTTTTTTACTGAGGCCCAATTATGATCAAGCCGCTAAGAAAAGTCTACAGTTAAGAAGAGAGGTAAGAACAATAAAAACAGTAACAGTGAAACTGTAAAATGAAACAAAATGAAGGGAAGAGGGTAGAGTTCAGGGGTGCAGTTGTCAAGAGAAATAAAAATTTCTGGGGAGAGTTATAGCAGAGATCAAATATGATTCACATGAAAAAATCATATTTGATCTGCACAGTGAAGGATAAGGTAGGATTTTAACAAGCCCAAGATGGGAGAGAAAGAACATAAGGGAAAAGCAGAATTGTCAATCAACATGCATTTTTTAAAGTGCTTACTATGTGCTAAGAAATGGACACAGGACCCCAAAAAAGTGCTTTTAAGTATATTTGCAAGATGTATATGGTTTAAGATATACCACAAAGATAAAAACAGTTCCTGCCCTCAAGGAACCTACATGTTAATAGGGGAGACAACATGTAGAATTAATTAGGGACATATAAGATATATCCATGGATTTTAGAAAGTCATCTGAATAGGGAAGTCACTAGTAGTTGAGAGGGAATGAGAAAGATATCTTATATGTAGAAGGAAGAATTAAAGCTGAGTTTTGAAGGACACAAGGATTCCAACAGGGTGAGATGAGGAGAAAGTTTTCTAAGCACAGAGGTCATCCTCTGCAAAGGTAAAGAGAAGGAGCACAAAGAATGCATAAGGTACAAGCAGGTCAGTGTAACTGGATTCTAGAATATGTAGAGGGTAACAAAGTATAAGAAGTAGTAGTCAGGCCTAAACTTTAGGAAAATAGAAGATGGATTAGGGCAGTGGGCACCTGAACATATGGAGACCAATTGGAGCAAAAGACATAGTCTAAGAACTGATGAAGGTTGCTGTGAGTAGAAGGAAGAGAATATGAAAAATGTTTCAAAATGGATGCCCATCAATTGAAGAATGGCTGAATAAACTATGGTATATGAATGTTATGGAATATTATTGTTCTGTGAGAAATGACCAGCAGGATGATTTCAGAGAGGCCTGGAGAGACTTGCATGAACTGATGCTGAGCGAAATGAGCAGAACCGGAGATCATTATACATGGCAACAACAAGACTATATGATGATCAATTCTGATGGACGTGACTCTCCAACAATGAAATGTTTCAAGCCAGTTCCAAATGGTCAGTGAAGAAGGCCATATACACCCAGAGAGAGGGATATGAAATGTGGACCACAACATAACATTTTCATGCTCTCTACTGATGTTTGCTTGCATTGTGTTTCCTTTCTCAGATGTTTTTTTTTTCTTTTATGTATACATATATTCGATTTGTCAAATATTTTAACATAATTAACATGTAGTGGATTTCCTGCCATATAGAGGAGAGGTGGGGACTAGAGGGGAAGAATTTGTAACAGAAAGGGTCAATGTTGAAAAATTACCCATACATATGTTTTGCAAATAAAAAGCTTTAATAAAGAAAAAAAAAAGAAATGTTTTGAAGGCAGAAATAAGATTTGAAAAATTGCCTATGTCTCATGAGAGGACATAGAGAGAAGGAACTAAGGAAAACAAGGAAAATAAGCCAAGATAACTAGGAAAGATGATGCACTCTCAAAAATAATAGATGCTTTGTCTATGATGACTCTGAAATGCCTAAGGGATATCAATGAGTCACTGATAACAATAGCAGTTATCTTTATATAGGGCTTTAAGATTTGCAAATCTTTATAAGCTATCTCATTTGATCCTTGCAATAACTTTCTATAATAGATATTGTTTTTAGTTCCATTTTATTAGCAAGAAACGTTTCTCAGTAATATAGCTAATAAGAGGCTGAGGCAAAAATTCAGCTTTTTTTTTTCTGACTCCAAAAAGCAGGTGGAGATTGGGATGGTAACTGAAGAGAGAAACTAGCAGTGGATATAAAAGAAATGATAACTGAATCCATGGGTATTGATTGAGATCACCAAGTCAAATGGGATAGGTTAGAAAGAGGGGGTCCAGAACAAAACACAGACAGACACGCAGTCAATGGGGCCGGACATGGGTAAAGAAACTAGACAAAGAAATTAAAGGAGACAAATCAGGAAAACAATGTTACAAAAGCCATAGGGGAAATAGTAGGAGAAACAGATGATAACAGTGTTAAACGCTTTGGAATCATCAAGAAGTAAGAGGTCTGAGAAAAGGCAAGAGATCACTTGTAACTAAGAAATCACTGGTAACTTTGGAGAAGACAGTTTCAGTTAAATAATGAGGCCAGAAGTCAGACAGGGATTTTGAAAAAAGTAAAAGACAGATCTTCAGAGATAATGGGTGAAAACAACTATATATGCATTTATGTTCACATATGACATGTGTATATATGTAATATGTATGAAGAACCTACATTTTATTCTTGCTACTCTGCACAATTAAATTACTTTTATAAAAATGAATAGAAGGTAGTATTATTAGAGAGTATATTAGTATATGATTTGATTTTCTGCAATAAATCTGAATTAAATACTGGAAGTATAATAGTACTGTAAGTTAAATCAACATTAAATGTTAAGTAGAAAGATTAAAAAAAAAAATCTTGTCATATGCTAATTTGAATTCCCCAGTGTTGGTCACACAATTATCTTTCAGGAAGGTATTTTTGTGCCTCTATCAAATAAGACTAGTCTATAGTTTTAAAATGATCATTCAGCTAATATAAAAGATGATAGAACAGATCACTTTTTAAAAATCCTTGTCCCAAACAATGCTTTAAAACTTAGTATGGGGGCAGCTAGGTGGCACAGTGGATAGAGCACCAGCCCCAAAGTCAGGAAGACCTGAGTTCAAATCTGATCTCAGACACTTAACATTCTCTAGCTGTGTGACCATGGGCAAGTCACTTAACCTCAATTGCCTCAGCAAAAAAAAAAAAAAAAAAAAAAAAAAAAAAAAAAAAAAAAAAAAAAACCTTACTATGATCAATGCTGAAAAATTAAATGGAGGAGACAGATAATGCACATAAATTAATTCAATATGAGTTAATTATTCTAGAGTTCGTGAGTTTTAAACTGTTTTAAACAGTCTAAAGGGCAACTTTGCTAAGGCTGAGCTCCTCAACGACCAGTGAAAATACCTCAGACTAGTGAAATGTACTGGTTGGTGAATGCCATCATGGAGTCAATTATTAAAGTGAATAAGTCTTGACTTAACTTTTTTAAAATTTCTCCTCAACACTAAAGACACCAACTGCAAATTATAATAAAAATACTTTCTCACTTCTGTTCTCACAGAGAAAAACCATAAATAATGGGTAGAAATTGCTAAGAGGTAATTTTAAGTTTGATTTCAAGAAAAACCTACTAACAATTAGAGCTACACAAAAGTAAAATGGGCTGTCTTGAGAGGTGGTAGGTTGCTCCTATCCTCCAAAAGCCCTATATCCTACAGAGGAAAAACAATGCATACAGAAATAAGTAATTTTTTTTAATGTTATGAAAATAAAAGTAATTTGGCAGGCACGCTGTGCAAATGCAGAAAAGAAATAAAATACCCTGCATGAAAAAAAATTGGCAATTACGTCAATTTGTCTTAATCATTAAGTAGATAAAGAAGAAAAAAAGTTTGGAAAGGTAGCTTAGAGTCAGTTTGGATAGATTTTTAAATGGTAAATACAGGAGAGTGAATTTTATTCTAGAAGAAATAGGGAATCCCCAAGTTTCTAGAAGAGGAGAATGAATGAAATAAGGAACCCCTAAGTTTCTCAAAGAGGAGAATGAATGAATGAATCAATGAATGAAAATTATCAAGCATTTACTAGGTGCCAAACATTGTACTATTAAGTACTGGGGATAATAAATACTGAAGTGAAAATCTCTACTCTAATAATAGAGAGGACACATAGGAGAGTAATACCTAGTAAAAGTTATGTTCTGGGAAGTCACAAAGATGATGAATATAACAAAAGAATAGTTTACTAATATTCTTTGTCTTTACCTTAACATCTTATTACCAGGAGACCATGTTACATCTTTACTACATGAAGTCTTTATTGTGGATCCCCCAACCTATAGCTACTATTGCCTTCCTCAGGAAAATAAACTTTCAATTATTTTGGCATGTATTTTACATAAAATACATGTACTTTTACTTAAATGTGTTCATGGTTTTTTTTTTCTTTTTCCTGAAGAATGCTAAGTTCTGAATACAATGTAAGAGTCTCTGACAATTTAAAAATGCTTATCACATTCTTATTAATGTAAGGATGGAAGTTAATTGAGTAAGTTCAACTGCTTTGCATATATAATAAAAAGCTGGCCTGGTTTCCTGAACTTCAGAGGTCCAAAGGACTTCCCATCTTCCCAATACTATTTTATCAGCAGTACTAGATTCCAGGACAGAATGAATGCAAATGCAAAGCTCTAAAGGAACTCAACAGGCAAGTTACACCATTTCTAAGGGAAATATCTGGAGCATGACAGCAAAAAGGATTTCCAGGAAACATGAGCTATGTTGTGATGTGGGATTTCTATGCTTATACCTATTTTCCTCTAGATTAAATAATCCCTTTTTAAAAGTTAATTAAGTCTGGTTGACTAATTGCCTGACAATCACTAGAAGAAACAAACTGATGAGCAGTTTGTAAGATACATCTTTAGAAAAGACATCTCCCCTCATATCTAAAGGGCTAACCTTAGAGCCTAAAGATTTAGTGGTCCTGCTATCAGAGAACCAGATTATCATATATTACAAAGATATTACTGGAGAAGTATATAATTTTAAGAAAGCTAAAACATATAACCAACGAGGAATTTAGAAACTTAAAAATAAAATGGTATGAGTAACAGAATACTAATATAGTAAAATAGTAATACAATGCACTTATCAAAAAGAGAGGGAAAAGGTATGGCAAGAAACCAGCTTAGAGTGATGAACTAGTACCTTCAATTTATCTGGAGATAATAAAAAGATTTTAGGTGCAATGGTGGCAAGAGTGTCATGGAAGAACATAGAAATAGAACAATAGGATGGACAGGTATGTACTGGTGAGACTGTAATTGTCCTAAAGGATATTATATTCTAATGAAGGAGACATATACAACATGTAGATATGAGATAGTCTTAGGGGAAGGGCAGGAGACTTGAAAAAAAGCTTTTTGCAAAAAGTTGCTAAAAAGATAATCTAAAAGGAATATAACAATTTCAAAGAGGAAGTAGAGCACTGGTTTTAGCTAGCACAAAGACAAGAAGGACAAAAAATAGAACATTATTGTGTGTTCATTATTGAGTGAGGAACAGCAAGTAGGTAAAGGTCTAGGCTAAAGAGTGTTAGAAAAAAGTAATGTGGAACATAACTGAAAAGATAGGAATGGGCTAGTTAAGAAGCACTTCATATCCTTAAAAAAAGTTTATTATTAATCTTACAAGTAAGGGAGAATAATGGAATCTTTTGAGTAGGAAGAAAGCATAAAATTAAAGATAAAGCTAATTGAATTTTATGCTCAGTTATTTTAACAGAGACATTTTTATAAATATCTATTACACACACATACACACACCCCTCATTCATAGGCTAGTTAATTAGGTGAAGGGGGAAAATATTCCTATTCACCTGATGGCATTTTTGGTTATTAATTAGGAAGAAATAAAGCCAGGCCTGAATAGCTCACTTTGCAAATTCAAACTAACAAAATGAGATTATCTCTAAGCAAACAAGAGCTCCATGAAGGTAAAGACTATTTCATTTCTGTCTCTCTATCTCTAGCATTTAATATATCTAGTGGTACAGACAGTGGACTTGGAGTCAGGAAGACCTGAGTTCAAATCCAGCCTTGGATACATACTGTTTGGCACTGGGTAAGTAATTTAACCCTGTTTGCTCTGTTTCCTCATCTGTAAAATGAGTTGGAGAAGGAAATGGCAAATCAATTCAAGTGTTTTTGCCAAGAAAACCCAAAATCAATTTAGAGTTGATTAGGACTAAAACTGAACAACAGAATTAAATTGTTGAAACAGCATCAATTACATTTCCTGTAGCATCTTACATAGTAATCTGAACATAGCATGGAATTCCTAATATTTGAACTGATTCTCCAAGGTCAAAATAGCAGAATTCTTTGCCCCCAGATCTAGTCATCAAGCTTCATGTTATTTTTAAGTTTCTATTAATATAACAAGATATTGTTTACATTGTTTAATTCTTTCAATCACTTAATGTTATTCTGTCAAAAATCCTGAAGTTCTGCAGGGGGCTTTTTGAATTAAAATTTTTAAGTGAACCTTCAATTCAAAAATGTACAAAATGCAAATAGAATTTGGAGCACATTGGTCTTTTTCACAGTGAAATGATATGGGATGCTTTCATTCAAAAAGAATGAAGAAAATGGAAAAGTGGTTTCATTACTAATATTAATTCTCAAAACATCAAACATAAACCTAAAAAAATGTAAAAGATTACATTTAATTCCATAAATGTTTTTAAGCAGAATATTGTGATAGGGAGTAGGAGAGCCAAAAAGTTTAAATAATACAGAATCAGTAATATAATGGAGCTTACTCTCCAAATTATAATGCAAAACAACATATTAATGCATGTGTTTGAAGATGAGCATTTGCCAATGTGGTGCTGCTCTCCACCACTATAAACCACAATCTGTCTATACCTTATAATCTTAAAACAGTTAACTTAGAACAGAAAGGTAAAGTTACTTGCTTGAATCACAAAAAAAAAAAAAGTATCAGAGGCAGAATTTTAACCCAGGTCTCCCTGACAAAAAGCCCTATATTCTTTCTACTAGGTCAAATTGCTTTTTTACAAATCACAGCTGTTAAAAGTGGAACTCCTTCCAAGCCTTCCGATTACTGTCAAGGGCACTGCCATCTTCCCAGCCTCCTAATCTAAGAGTCATTTTTGATACCTCACTATCTCTTACCCTCTATATCCAATCCATTACAAAGATCTGTCAATTTCACCTTAACCACACTTTTTGGAAAACCTTATTCTCTCCTCTAATATTGCCACCACTCTGGTATAGGACCTCATCAACTCATGATGACTGATACTATTTGAACTATTACAGTTATCCCCCATTTGGTCTTCCTGCAACTTCTCATTTTAGTTTGTCCTCCACTCAGTCATCAGAGTGATTTTCCTAAAGTACAGGTCTGCAATCTCCCTAATGAATATTGATGCAAAAATCTTACACCATGACCAAGTAGGATTTATACCAGGAATGCAGGGATGGTTCAATATTAGGAAAACTATTAACATAATTGACTATATTAATAACCAAATTAATAAAAAACATATGATAATCTCAATAGATGCAGAAAAAGCATTTGATAAAATCCAACATCCATTCCTATTAAAAACATTAGAGAGTATAGGAATTAATGGACTTTTCCTTAAAATAGTCGGTAGCATCTATTTAAAACCATCAGCTAGCATCATATTTAATGGTGATAAACTGGAACCATTCCCAATAAGATCAGGGGTGAAACAAGGTTGCCTACTATCACCATTACTATTCAATATTGTATTAGAAATGCTGGCCTTGGCAATAAGACAAGAAGAGATTAAAGAAATTAGAGTAGGTCATGAGGAAACCAAATTATCACTCTTTGCAGATGATATGATGGTCTACTTAGAGAACCCTAGAGAATCAACTAAAAAACTATTAGAATTAATCCACAACTTTAGCAAAGTTGCAGGATACAGAATAAATCCACATAAATCATCAGCATTTTTATACATCACCCACAAAATGCAACAGCAAGAGATACAAAGAGAAATTCCATTCAAAATAACTATCGACAGTATAAAATATTTGGGAATATATCTGCCAAGGGAAAGTCAGGATCTATATGAGCAAAACTACAAAACACTCTCCTCACAAATAAAGTCAGATCTAAACAATTGGAAAAACATCAAGTGCTCTTGGATAGGTCGAGCGAATATCATAAAGATGGCAATACTACCTAAACTAATCTATCTATTTAGTGCTATACCAATCAAACTCCCAAGAGATTATTTAACTGACCTAGAAAAAATAACAACAAAATGCATCTGGAAAAACAAAAGGTCAAGAATTTCAAGGGAATTAATGAAAAAAATGCAAATTAGGGTGGCCTAGCTGTACCAGATCTAAAACTATATTATAAAGCAGTGGTCACCAAAACCATTTGGTACTGGATAAGAAATAGAGTAGTGGATCAGTCGAATAGGTTAGTTTCACAGGACAAAATCCTCAATGACAATAGTAATCTAGTGTTTGATAAACCCAAAGACCCCAGTTTTGGGGATAAAAACTCACTATTTGACAAAAACTGCTGGAATAATTGGAAACTAGTATGAAAGAAATTAGGCATTTACCCACACCTAACACCATATACCAAGATAAGGTCAAAATGGATTCATGATCTAGGAATAAAGAATGATATAAACAAATTAGAACAATGTAGGATGGTTTACCTCTCAGACTTGTGGAGGGGGAAGGAATTTGTGACCAAAGAAGAACTACAGGTTATCATTAATCACAAAATAGATAAGTTCAACTATATCAAGTTAAAAAGTTTTTGTACAAACAAAATGAATGCAGACAACATTAGAAGGGTAGCAGTAAACTGGGAAAATATTTTTACATCCAAAGGTTCTGATAAAGGCCTCATTTCTAAAATATATAGAGATTTGACTCAAATATATAAGAATTCAAGCCATTCTCTAATTGATAAATGGTCAAAAGATATGAACAGACAATTTTCAGACGAAGAATTTGAAACTATTTATGGTCACATGAAAAGGTGCTCCAAGTCACTATTGATCAGAGAAATGCAAATTAAGACAACTCTGAGATATCACTACACACCTGTCAGATTGGCTAAAATGACAGGAAATGATAATGATAACTGTTGGAGGGGATGTGGGAATACTGGGACACTGATACATTGTCCATGGAACTGTGAACGGATCCAACCATTCTGGAGAGCAATCTGGAACTATGCTCAAAAAGTTATCAAACTGTGCATACCATTTGGCCCTGCAGTGTTTCTACTGGGCCTATATCCCAAAGAGATTTTAAAGGAGGGAAAGGGACCCACATGTGCAAAAATGTTTGTGGCAGCCCTTTTTGTAGTGGCAAGAAACTGGAAATTGAAAGGATGCCCATCAATTGGAGAATGGCTGAATAAATTATGGTATATGAATATTATGGAATATTATTGCTCTGTAAGAAACAACCAACAGGAGTATTTCAGAGAGGCCTGGAGAGACTTGCATGAACTGATGCTGAGTAAAATCAGCAGAACCAGGAGAACATTATACACAGCAACAAGACTATACGATGATCAATTTTGATGGACATGGTTCTCTTCAACAATGATGTGATTCAAACCAGTTCCTACTGTTCAGCGATGAAGATAGTCATATATATCCAGAGAGAGGCCTGTGGGAACTGAGTACGAACCACAACACAGCATTTTACCGCTTTCTGTGAATATTTCCATACATTTTGTTTTCCTTCTTAGGTTGTTTTTTTTCTTCTTCTCTTTCTAGATCTGATGTTTCTTGTGCAGTAAGATAACTGCATAGATATGTATACATGTATTGGATTTGTCATATAATTTATCCTATCTAGCATGTATTAGATTACCTGTCATCTAGGGGTGGGGGATGGGGGGAAGGAGGGGAAAAGCTTGGGAAAAAAAAGTTTTTGCAAAGGTCAATGTAGAAAAGTCACTCATGTTTTGTAAATAAAAAGCTTTTAATAAAAAAATAAAAAATAAAATAAAGTACAGGTCTGACCACATCACCCTCTCTCCTCACTAAATTCTTCTGTTTCCCCATCACCTCCAAAAGAAAACACAAAATCCTCCATTCAGCATGCAAAATCAATTATCACCAAACTCTCTGGCCCCTACTTTTCCAGTTTTTTTACACCCTATATCCTCCTCATCACACCTTCCCCCAACTCCATACCAAACATCCTTTTTGATCCAGTGTTTCATACCTCCTTGCTAATCACAAACAAGACATTAAATGTTTCAGCTCCAAGCATTTTCTCTGGCTGTCCATCATACCTAAAATGCTTTCTTCCTTCCTCATCTATGTCTACTGGCTATTTTCAAATCCTAACTTCAAATTGCAGCCTTTCTCAGTTTCTCTTCACTTTGGTGCTTCCCTTCTCTTAATAATTTCCTATTTGTCCTGTACATAATAATAATTGCTAATATTTATATAGCATTTACTATGTGACAGTCACTGAGCTAAGCACTTAACAATTCTTATTTCATTTAATCCTCAAAACAATTCCATAAAGTAGATTCACTAACCCCATTCTGCAGATAAGGAAGCTATGGTACAGGTTAAGTGACTTGCCCAGGTGTTAGAGGTCAGATTTTAACTACGATCTTCTTGACTTTGGGCCCTTTGCTGTATTCACTGTACCACCTAACTGGCCCTAATATCTGCTTGTAGTCTCATCCTTTTGATTCTGAGCATCTCAAGGGCAGGAACCATTATGTGCTTCTTTGTGTACCTCCAGTGCTTTGTATAGTATCTGGAACATAACAGATGACTAAAAAATACTTAATGCCTCATTGACTAAAATATGAACAAAAGACAGACTAAAAAGTAGTGACTTTAAATGTTATCCAAAATGATTTGTTCAAAGGAAAAATCATGGAAACTAATAACAATATTAGAGACAATAACAATCAATAACATAGTATTCAAAACTTTGTGGGATACGGTTAGTATAGTCCTTTGAGAAAAGGGTTTTTTGTACTTTATCAGCTCAGTTGTTGTAATAAAATAGGATAAAATTTTAATGTTTCCCTTTCTGATATGCGAACCTGAGGTCAATAAAATATTTAGAGGATCATAAGCCTTTAACTACAAGGGAAGTTGAAAATTATCTAGGCCAACTGGTTCATTTTACAAATGAGGAAACTGAGGACCAGTAAGGTCAAATAAGATAATATTTGTAAAATAATATATGTGATTAAAGGAGATGATATGCATGAAAACTAAAACACCATCAAAACATAAAATAAAGACATGAAAATTTTTTTATCTATTAAAGCACTTTTTCAAAATGATTTTTTCTTTTTTTTTGCTTTTTGCTGAGGCAATTGGGGATAAGTGACTTGCCCAGGGTCACACAGCTAGGGAATGTCAAGTATCTGAGACCAGATTTGAACTCAGGTCTTCCTGACTTCAGGGCTGGTGCTCTATCCACTGCGCCACCTAGCTGCCCCCAAAGTGATTTTTTTTACAATATACAAAAAATTACTTCGATCCTAAATGTAAATATTCCAAAATTAATTACACTTGGCTTAAATTCTGGTCTTTCCCTGACAGCAAAATTACAGAGGTAACTATTAATGATTCCTTCCATCTTGAGATGTATTTTATTAAAATGTTTTGAAAAACAAAAGCAAGTCAGTGTAAAACATCCCATCAGAAAAGTTCATTTAAGAATAGCCATTCTATTAAAGAAAGTATCAAGTGGGTTTATATAAATGACAAATAATTTGATTAAATGAATTATTTCATTGGTATTCACTGTTAAAGACTCCAATTTTTTCATCACTTTTCCTCCCTGCAATTCTTGTCCACACTTAAAACTAAAACAAAATAAATGATTGGGAAGACACCAAAATCCCTGGAGGCCTTTTTTTTTTTTTTAAATGCCAGCCTCTTAAGGGAACCAGAATATCACTCACATTCTCCACATCTGTTTCCTCTTATTCTTCAAAGATTAGTCCATTTCCTTTTCTATTCATAAATATCCTTAAGAATGCCTTTTCTGCCACTTAGAATCAGAGGATTATAGAAGGTGAGTACACAAAGTGACTTTAAGTATCACCTAGGCTAACTCTATCCTTTTCCACACAAGTAAACAGTTCATAAGAGGTGAAGTGACATAAAATCACAAAATAGCCAAACTGAGACTTCAACAAGTCTTTCAAAGCCTAGTTCAATGGCCTATTTACCACTTAAGGTTATACATCATTTTCAATACACATAGCACTATATAGCCAGCTGTTTGTTTATGCATACCATATGTATTTCAAAACCTTTATGGCTATCTGTAAATTTAATTTTTTTAAGACTCTTATTAGTAAAATTTTCTCGTACATCTATTTGAATTGCTTGTAAATTGAGTACTATTGTTAAGAATCATTCACATTTATATAATGCTTTATATAATGTTTTTAAAATCTTTTCATCACAATAATTCTCAACATAGAGAATGAAATTATAATTACTCTAATTTTAATAGGTAAGGAAGCAGAGATTAAGAAGACTGACCATGGAGGCACAGCTAATAAGTTCAGTTTCCAAGACTTGAAACCAACTCTACTGGTTCTTCCAGGGATCTTATTTGATAAAATAGGATATTAAAAAAACTAAAAAAAAAAAAAAAAAAAAAAAAAAAGTAAAAAGGTAACCTGAGATACAAATTTACAAATTTAATTTAGAAACTGATGAAGACAACTATAACATTTATCATGAAATATAAGCTTTCTTTTTACAAATTACTGCATAAATTTAAGTACAACATTCTTATTAAAACTCAGTTATCACAATTTTTAAAACAAAAGTGATTTAGTACCAATCTCCTTAAATGTTTGCATTTGCATCTCAGTGCCACATTAACAAATTTCTACAATAGACTATAAGTGTATTCAAATTCTCAAACTCTAACACTAGTCACAAGTTATTTTATGTATTTCCAAACATCACTATGAAATATACTCAGAAAAGCTATTGTTCATATCTTTAACAACCACTAATTAAATGCATATTCTGTACAAAGTACTTTGCTCCAGATCATGAGGAAGCATGCTGTTCCAGATAAAGAACTGGCCTCAAAGCCAAAAAGACATGAGTTCAAGTTCCACATAAGACATATGCTGTGTGCCCCAAGGCAATTCACTTATTCTCTCTGTACAATAGGCAACTTTCTTAAGACTATAAATTATAAAGAAAGCACTGCAATGTGGTAACAGTTTTCTCAACTGGAATGCTACATACAAACCAAATCACAGATCAGATCCAGTTTCCATTTACTTGGGGGAGAAAGAAAGATAATTAAGCCAGAGTGTAATTGTTTGGATCTTATAATTGAGCAGAAGTAAGATGAATACATCTGCAACTATGTAATGCTAAATTATAAATATACAAATAACTGTATCACAGATTAGGAGAACGGCAAAAAAGCTGCAAAGCATAATGGAAGGCCAAAGGAAGCCAGATCTTTTCCAGTTGGAAGGGGGAATCACTGAAGACTTCACAGAAAAGGCATAATTTCATCTGGGTCTTAAAAGGATGGGAAAAATTTCAAAAAGAGATGGGATGAAGTAGGGAAAAGATGAGGGAGAAGCTAAAGTCCCCAGTCCTTATAGTTAATTAGCATGGGAATCAACTTTAAGAGTTCTAGAATTTTCTTAAATCTGCCTTCATAAAACTTGAATATGCAAACACACACACACAATACCAATACTACTACTAATAATAATAAACTACTAATAATATTTTATTATTTCAAAATTGTTACGGGAGCCACCTGCTAGTGGCTGCTGGAGATCTAATTCTGACCAGCAGAATAGATCCCTTCATGTGAGAGGATGATAATGATACAAGGAGGCTGAGAGGCAGTTGCATTCTGTGACCTCTCTCCTCTTCCCAATTCACAAGCAACATCTGTGTCAGAAAAGGATGATTTGCAATTCCTTCAAGTATGTTAGGCTTTCAGAGAATTGACTGTCCCCTTCACACTTAGGCATGGTGTTTAACAATTCCCCGCTTTTTGTTTTATGGGAACACAATTGTTTTCTTCCAAGAGCATGGTGAGTAAGTTTGTGAAATAGCTGTTATCTGAGTCCATATGCTGAGGAATGCAAATAGCACTGTCAAAGTCTTTTCCCTCCTATTCCTCTGGATGGTTTCAGGGTGATGTAATATGCTCTAACATCATAATAGTCCATCATGGAGGCAAACTTTCTGACAAAGGAGAAGAGGACTGTAATCAGAACAGGCATTTTTCTTAAGTCTCTTAAATGTCTCCTGGCTGGGCCTTTTGATGTTTGTTGACTCATTTTAATTACCTGGACTGAAAAAGTCTTACTGGGTCTCTTCTCCCTTTTCTTCCCTGCAGGTTACTGAAGGAACTCTCCTGGGAGGATCCTACTCATGAACAGCTCTCAAGGGCTGCTACTTCTTTGTTTCTTGTGTTTCATGTGCCCCTGCTCAGGCACCATTTGTCATATGAAGGGATCTATTCTGCTGGTCAGAATTAGATCCCAAGCAGCCACTAGCAGGTGGCTCCTGTAACACAAAATAACTTATGGGGTATGCCACTAGAGGATCAAGGAGGCACAGCAGATAGAGTATAGGGCTTAGATTCAATAACTTTTCAAATCCAGCTTCAAATACTAGATGTGATCCTGGACAAATTACTTAACCTATATCTACCTCCATTTCCTCATCTGTAAAATGACAACAAAAGCACTTATCTCCCAGGGTTGTTATGAAGACTAAATAACACAGTATTTGTAAGTGCTTAGCACAGTGCCTTAAACATAGAAGATGTTTCAAATTTAAAATTTTTAAAAAAGAATGATACCTGAAATATTACATATTTTCCTTTAATTATTCTGGATAAAAGGAAATTTGTCTAGAACTTCCCAGGAAATAACTATTGCCTCACAGAAGAAATTTAAAATGTGATACAGAATCTGTATATCAGTATAAGCTGCAAATTCACTGACATAAATCTGAGTGACTTCCTCATGCCTCATGGCTGGGTTCCAGTCTCCTTTTCATCTTCTTTTTATATGTAGTCTTCACCTTCAGAATGTGAACTCCCAGAGGGCAGGAACTATTTTTCACCTTTTTTTAAATTTTGTATCTCCATACGTAGCATGATGCCTGGAACATATTAGGTACTTAATAAATGTTCACTATCTGACAAAAATTACATAAGGATACTGCTTCTATTTTCAAACCTTTGCATTCTAATGTCTGCTCTCACCACTCAATTGAAACTGCTCCCTTCAAATTTATCAATAATCTCTGAATGGCCAAATCCAAGGACCAATCTTCACTTAGTCCTTCTCTACAGCACTTATACATCCAATAGCTTCTGCTTTGATCAGAATCTCTGAGGGTCTTCCCCTCCCTTATTTATTTGAAGACCTTAGCTTTAAAAGGCCAAGTTTTCCCACTACATCCAAGGCCATTTCTCCAGTCATCCTGATCTATAACTGGCCACTGGACCCACATGGCTCTGGAGGGGAAAGTGAGGCAGGTGACCTTGCACAGCCCTCCTTCACTGAAATCCAACTCACTTGCAAGTCATGGTATCTCCTCCCTGTGTCATGGTCCTCTTTAAGAAGGAAGGACAAACAGCATAACAGCAAGTAACACTGCGACCATGCTTCCACTCCTGAACACTCTCCTCTCTGAGTTTCCCTCACATAGTTCTTTGTTGACATTCAGCCTCTTTCACTGCTTCACCATCTATACCCTGTCCGCAATGTATGAAGCTATTCCAAATCTTTGGCCTGGGCTTTCTTCTCTCTAAATATTCACTTTCTTAGTGATATCAATTTCCATAGGTTGAGATGACTGCCCAACTTCTAAATCCAACCTTAATCTCTTCTGAGTGCAAATTAGCAAATGAGTGCAGACAGGCAATGATGAGCATCCAAATGGATGTTCCACAGTCATGTCAAACTTAACATGTCCAAAAAGAAATTCATCATATTTTCTCAAACCCATCTTTTTTTCTAACACTACTACTTCATTCAAGGATTGAAGAGTGCATTGCAATCAGCTCAAATTGGCTTCTGAGAGCCAAGAGTTAAATTTTGAGTGTGAGCACTTACATCTCAAAAATCAACAAGCACTATATTGGGCTTGACTTATTGTTTTGCTGACTTTTTAGCCTTAAGAGAGTTATTTTAAAATGTTAATAATGCAGATTAATCTTAAAAGTGAATGATAAGTAATTTTTTTTTTCAAACAGCCAATTGTGAGAAATCTACCACCACATTCCTGGATGTCATCTCCCTAGTCACACAGTTTTTTTTTTTTTTTAATTATTATTTTATGGAGTCAATCTCAATAATTCTTTCTCCCTTCTCTCTCTCCCTGAATATCTAATCTTTTCTATCATCACAATATCACAACCTCTCCAATTACAAGCTATAGTGTATTCTAGGCCTTCATCTTTTCTCACCGAAACCAACATTTCCAAAATTTTTTTGATTACATACCCTTAGCAAAATAAATGAATAAATATTCCCTATAGATGTATATGTATATTTATAAATTATACACAGCCATTACTATATTAACATATATAAACATTTAAATACATAGTAAAAAGAGATTTAAAAGGATAAGATGAAATAAGCAATATGTCAAAAATTTCAGCAACACATAAAGCCTAGCTGTCATTAAAATACTAATAAAATTTGTGAAAGAAATGTGACTTAATTTGCTTCATTATTTTAAAAAAATCTCTGTATATGTTCTAAGAAATAGGACAACCATAATTAATAATTATTTGTTAACAATTATTCAGTTAATTTTATCAATGAAATTAATCAAGCAGGTAAATTTTTTCAGATGCTTTTTTATATGTGAAAGAGAAGAAGCACTAAGTAATAAGGCTGGAAATATGTTAGGACCAGACAGTAATAAGCTTTAAATGTTAGACTTTTAGAGGAGTTTACATTTTATTTAAAAATCAACAGGGGGCCAATGAGGTTAGAGGTGGGGGGAGGTAGTGATATGGTCAGATTCATGACTTCGGGGGAAAAAAAAATCACTTTGGCAGCTAAATAGATGATGAGCTAAAGTGGAGAGAGACTTGAGGGCAGGGAAAGCAATGAGGAAATCATAGCAATAGACCAGGCAAGAGGTAATAAGTTCCTGGTTCTAGGATGGTGGTTATATGAATGGAGATACAAGGACAAATACAAAAGATGTTATAAAGTTAAAAACCACACCATTTGAAAACTAATAATAAAGAATTTATAAAACTGAGTGACTGAAAAGATGGTGGTTTCCTATGCAGGAATAGCAAAGTTCAGAAGAGGACTAGGTTGAAGGGACAGAAACAATAATTAGATAATTAGGACATTTTGGCAATTGATTGGGAAAATCCAATCACATCCCATTCAACCATGGTTACTCATCTTGTGTAATTCATTCAGTCCCATCCAAAATGAAAAGCAAAGAGAAAATATTCACCAATTACTGCCCTTTACAATACTGAAGTAAAAAGGTAGGTATTTTGCCAGGAAGGTTTCCCAATGGCAGCAGCTCTTGTATATAACTAGTGCAGAAAAAGGGAAATTAGGGGATCGAATAGCTGCAAAAGAGGTTGGAGGTGGGAGATGCTGAGTTGATAATGGTTGAAGGGCAGATGTGGTTATGTTGAAAATAAGCTCCATGAGTAAATACATTCAGGGAGAGTAGTATATAACCCATCTTCCCACTATCTAAATAGCTGATTACATATTACTTGGGGTCATGTCACAGTTCCTTAGTTAGGAGATCACTGGCCTAAATTATTGCAATAGTATACTAATTGGTTTCTCTGGTCTATCTCTATTCCTTCCAATACATCTTCCACACTTTATAGAAGTGATCCTCTATTCTGAATGCACAAATTCAACCATGTTACCTTTAGTGGCTCACTATCGTTTGTAGGATCAAATCCAAGCCACTTTTTTTAAAAAACCCTTTATAATGTGTATACAGCCTGTCTCTCCATATATACTAGGTATTATTCATCTTTACGCATTCTACACTCCAGCAAAACTGGCCAACATGCTATTTCCTTTACACAACAATTTGCCTCCTGTCTCTCTGACTTTGCCTGAGACTCCCTCCTTATTCATCTCAGCCTGTTTCACTAGCTTCCTTCAAAGTTTTAGCACAAGCAACACTTTCTACAGGAAATTGAGAATCCATATTTCCCTTGTAATTTTACAGATACAAACTCCCTTCCTTGGTACCTCTTTCCATTAGAACATAAGCCCCTTAAAGAAAGGGATTGTCTCACTTTTAAATTTTTATATCCAGTACTTAGCAATGCCTGAAACATAGTAAGTTTTTAAGAAAAGCTTTTTCCCCCCATTTATTTACTTATTCTAATGGGTGGATATAATATGTACAAAGAGAGCACAAGCTAATTTAGGGAGGGATAAAACACTAACAACCTGCAGAGGGAAAAGGAAAATAAAGGAAGGCATCAAAGAGATGTAATTCATAGTGTTAACTTTTATTTTAATATAGGTATTTTAACTTCCATTCATAAGTATAGGCATCTAAACAATTATGAGCTCATTACTATTACTATAAGAGATATAAGCATGAAATGTGAAATTTAAAAAGAACTAGACTTCAAATATGTCTGTAAAACTATTTACCAAGTATAATTTGAGTCAGTTCTCTTTGCATACTAAGTGACACATTAGAACACAAATCGAATCAACACCACACTAAAAAGACAAGATAAGACTTAGGTTATCATATGTAAGAGAATTTTAGCCAAAATTAAACAATCATCACAGCAAAGAGGTCAAAAGGGTCCAAAGGAGCCAATTAAGGCAACAAAGAGGATCTGATGTTCAGTCAAATGGAGAGAAATGACAACCATTAATAACAGAAAAACCTCATTTGCAAGACATTAATGAATATATAATCTCACAAAACAATGAAAAGAATTCATAAGAAAATTTTATGTCAGCCAACCAACCCAAATTATGTTGGATTAATACTGCATTCAGCAAAACCATCAGAGAGATAAAAATAGAAAAGAATGGCCAGTGTTTCTAGAAGAAATTATTTTTACCAATGACGACAGTGGAAGCAAAACTTTTAAACTTTCAATACCTCAGGAACCAAGATGTAATATGAGAAAGCATAAATTATCCTTAAAATGATGATGATAGAACACAGCAACCAAGAAATCTAATGCAACCTCAGGCCATACTGACAGATGCAGTGTCCAAAAAGAGAGAAGTGATTATCACTATATTCCTTGCTAATCAGATTACATTTGGAATGTTGTGCTCAGTTGCGAACAAGCATATTCTAAATAGAACACTGCCGGAAGAACACCCAGAAAACAACAAGGATGGTAAAGGCCTAGGGAATATGTCATCTAAAAATATTTTGAAGGAACTTTGGATGTTTAAAAAAAAAATAAAACAACAACAACAAAAAAAACAAAAACAGGTGTCATCTAACTTCTAACATATTTTAATTCAGTTGACCATATCTCAGTAACATTTCTTCTTCACTTACAATGTCACTATTATTTTGATCATCATTGTCTTCCATTTTGTAATGTTGCAATAATATTCTAATTGATCTTTTTGTCTCCAATCCCCTTGTAGGACCACTAACCCAAATTCATCTTATACAACACAAAAGTTGCTAATGTAAATTTCAGATCATGTCACTCTCCCAAAGAATCCAAGCTCCTAATTTCTTATTAGCATGTTAAAGTTGAATTCCTCAGTTTTGTATAAAAAACCCTTCCTAATCAGGAAATAACCTACTTCTCCAGCAATTGGTAGTTAAGTTGGACAGGAAATTGGGTCTGGAATCAGGAAAAGACGAGTTCAAATCTGGATTCAGACACTTGCTAGATATGTGACCAACAACAAATCATTTAACCTCTGTATGCCTCAGTTTCCTCAATAAAATGGGAATATATTACCTACCTCACAGAGTTGTTGTGAGGGTTCAAATAAAATATTATTTGTAAAAAATGCTTAGCACAATGTCTAACACATACTAAGCGCCATACACTGTAAATATTTCTTCTCTTTCCTTCATTTGTTAATAGCAACTTGAAGTTATATAAAATTTTCAGGTTATCCAAGTATTTTTCTCACAAAAACTTTATTAAGTTGACAGAAATAAAATGTGTGCTATTTTACAGATTAAAAAGCTGAGATGGAAAGTGACCTGTTCAATGTCACAATGCAATTAAACAGTATTTGAACCGAAGTTGTTTGTCTCTAATATCATTCCTCATAGATACCCTATGCTTTCATTAGGTATCCTAGAATGTGTGCTGTTTTCCAAGAGCCATTGTATTTTCCTGACTTGACTCACCCTTGAATACCAACCTCCACCATGAAATCTTAAGACACCTGACATTCTATTCATCTACAAAAAAAAAAAAAAACCATGAAAATCATCTCCTCCAATTAGTTTTGTTAATATCTCCACCCAATCTGAAGAGATCTCTCTCTTCTCAAATGATTTATAACCATGTAGATACTGTCACACACTTCTTTAAATTATACATGTGTACATATATGTGTACACATTTCACACATACTTTATACTTTATATATATACTTTATCTTCTTTCTCATACATATCTAGAATCAGTTACTACAATCCTTGAAAGTAGAAACCATATCAAACTCATGCTCACATTCTTCTCACCTGCAAAGAGGATGCTTAATATGTTTGTTAAAACACTAAGAATCAGAATCAAGCATAGTATATCATAGTTTGCAGCAGGTAGGTAGTACAATAGACAGACTGCCAGGCCTAGAGTCAAGAAGACTCCACTTCTGGAGTTCAAATCTGGCCTCAGACACTTACTAGCTGTGTGACCCTGTTTGCCTCAGTTTCTTCATCTGTAAAAATAAGCTGGAGAAAGAAATTTCAAACCACTATAATATCTTTGTCAAGAAAACTGTAAATGGGGTCATGAAGAGTCAGTTATGACTGAAAGACTTGAATAACAACAAATAGTTGGTCATTTGTACAGTAAAAGTTTAGTTCTTTTTTTTCAAACATCAATGATAAGAAGCCCTGATTTTTTTCCTCCCACATATTGAAATCTTTAGGGTTGATAAAAGGAATGAGGATGAATGTTTCAACGCTTTGCTTGAATAAAAACTCATGTTAAATAGATAACTTGCCTACAAATACTACCTAGCACTTTCCCTAATTTATCTGGCAACTCTTACAATCTGGCTAAACATTCAGATAACGTAACATTTGCATGTTACCTGGAATAACAGATTTCCAATGCTACCACCCACAGTTGGGCACTCACTTCCTCCTATCCATAGATTAATCACTGAAAAATTTCTGCAATAAAACCTTATTAGTATGGAACAGGTAGGCTTTTGTTAATGATATTCTATAGAAAATATTTTTATTATCACACAAATGACTGAAAGATAAAAGCATATAAAAAGTACAAAAAAAGCTATTTGTTGACTATTTTTAAAGTATTTGATTGAGGAATTCAAAATGTCTCATAAAATATTCCTTCCAAAATAAGTCTCTAAGGAAGAGTGCAAAAACAGCATGTTCACTAAATGTCATACTACTATCATGGAAGAGATCAAGAATAGAGTCCAAGGGGAAAAAAGGTTCTCTACAGATGATAAAGCAATCCAGGTGCCTTTATTTAATGATAATATTCAATTATACCTAGGGGAAAAAAAACTAATATATAAAAAATGCTAATGGTCCACAACATGGCATGTGTATATGTGTTATAACCAAGAAATATTAGCTATACACATAAAGCCAGGTGAGAAGTTTAATTTAAAGAAAACACAATCAGACAGACACAGGCATGAAAGAGTCATGTCAATTATCCTTGAACAGAAGTAGGATGAAAGATGGTTCCCTTTTCACTTCCCTTTTCATTTTTAGGATCTAGTATTAAACCTGCCACTAAATTTTTTCAACATTTCCATCGGGAGGTCTTCTCCACTTAATACAGTCAGGAATATCTTGTTTATTGACTTTAAAGGAAAGATGGGGGGTGAGATGGAAGAATTAGGGAGAAATAAGTTAGAATTGGAGAGACGACTACTTTGCTTTGAGTATAGACTAGTTATTAAAATGAAGTTTCTTGAATGAAGAGATTTAATACAAACACTAGGCTACTTTCTTTTGGCCAATATATAAATAAAGATAATAATATAGGGACTGGATCTGTAATTTCATTGGTCTAAGTTCCAGAGGAGAAAACCACCTCGGCAACTCAGCTGTAAAGAGTTGCCTCTTTACATACTGACAAATTAGATTATTTGTCTAGGACTACCCAGCCAGTATATATCTGGAAGGAGACTTGAATCCAATTCTATTCGGCTCTGAGATTGTCTTTTTTTTTTTTTTATTCAGTTGTATCCAACTCAATGTCCTGGCAAACCACACTGTCCATGAGCTCTTCTTGGCAAAGATAACTGGACTGGTTTTCCTTCTCCAGGATATCATAGATACTATATAATACTGCCTGTCACACAGATATAGATATAGATACAGATACATATAGACATAGATACAGATATAGATATGAATCTTTTCCCAACATTATAAAATGAACAGTTAAGTTGGGACTAGAGTTGAAAAGAAGAGAGTAGGATTAACTGCCTTTGGGAAATTACCATAGTTCTTTTAATTATTCCAAACTGCTCCCTGAAATAAAGGGTTTGTGTTTTTGTTTTGGTTTGTTTTTAAATATTAATGTTCTTCAAGTTATATTGTATGGCTGTGAGTTACAGGAAACTACTTTTTAAAGGATCAAAGTTGAGGAACACCCAAACTCTACTGAAAAGACACATAGTGAATGTAGTAGGAACTACCAAAACATTTTTTTTTAAAAAAAGATTTATGTAGGAAAAACATATAAAAAGAAAAATAGGTTAGACACACAGTTAAAACAAGGGAGAATTGATTTATAGCCTTAAGTGCTGCCCTAATATCCATGCAATGGCAAAAGAAAAAAAAAAATCCCACAACATCCCTTTCTCTGCATTCATATAATCACCACCCTAATTCTGTCCTTCATCACCTCTTTTCTGAGCTATTTCAATAGCCTCCTCATTGGTGTCTATGCTTCTAGTTTCTCCTCAATTCAATCCATTTTCCATTTATCTGTCAGAGATTTTCCCGAAAGTTCAGGTCTGACCATGTAAAATGGTCTGAATGTAAATGGACTGAACTCCAATGGATCTCAATTAATCATTCAAAAAAGAACTTATCTACCTACTGTGTGCCAGAAGTTGTACAGAGAATACAAATATAAAAATACAACTATTCCAAACCTCAAAGAAATTTCATTTTAATAAAAGAGACAATGTGTGTTTACAAGTACATACAAAACACATGCAAAGTAGATGTAAAATAATCTTGGAGAAGAAAGATAGGAAGGTACTAGCAGCTTCATAGAAAAGGTGGTACATGAGCAAAGTCTTGAAAAAAACAAATTCCAAAGATAGAAGTGAAAAGGGAAAATATAGCTGGAGGGGGGGGGGGGCGGCAGTCAGGACAAAGACAGAAAAGAAGCAGGATATGGAAGATTATCTACTAAGAACTACAAGAAGATCAATAAAGTTGGACTAGAGAGTGATAAGGGAATAAATAATTTAAAAAGCTTATAAAGACAAGATGAGGCCAGTAGTGAAAAGCTTTAAATGCCCAACATTTAATTCTAGAAGCAACAGGGAGACACCGAAAATTTCTGAACTTGCAGATGACATGGTTTGATATGTCCTTTAGGAAATCACTTTAGCAGCTGTGTAGAAGACGGATTAGAGAAGGAAAAGATGAAGCAAAGAAAGCAATTAGGCAGCTATTTGAAATCATTCAGAAGAGAATGGATGAGGCTTTAAACTACCAGGGTGATTGTGTGAATGAGGAGAAGAGATGCATGAGAACTGTTATGGAGATAGAAATGGTAAGATCTGACAAATGACTAGATATGTGGAGTGAGTAAAGAAAGGAGATAGGGATGACACTAAGTTTCAATGACTAAAGATGACTGAAAAAATGATGTTACAAACAGAAAATAAGCTAATCTGTTTGTCATTTACAATCTTTTTACAATCTGACCCTATCCTAGCTTTCAACCTTCTTACACATTATTGCCTTCCCAGCATTATAGTTACATCCAAATATGTGAAGAAATGTCATATAGAGAAGGAATTATATTTATTCTGTATAGTTCTAAAGGCAGAATTGGTATCAAAACTGAGGTAGAAAAATGTAGCAGATCTGAGCTGAGTCTGCAAATTTTTAAAAATTGTAAATATAAAGAGAAAAATTTCTCACAATGTTATGTACATCTTGGCAATGCTTATGGTATATTCTACAATACAGGTAATTTAACTATTTTTACTATATGATTAAGTTCACAAGATAGTAAAACTACCATTATCCATCCTCTTGTTCCCATAATTTGGAACAATGCCTTGAACGCAGGAGGTCTTTAATAAATGCTGAATAATTTTAACTGAGTTAAACTACAGTTATCCAAAATTTAACTGGATTACCTCATAAGGCTGTGCATTAGGAGGTGAATTAGGGAGGTGAATTAGATGAATGCTAAGGCTCTCTCCAATTCTAAAAATCACTTACAAAATCAGGTAATACATTGTCTTTCCCCCATACTCCTTCACCCAATTCAATTATATCTACTATTATAAAATTTAGCATTTTGTTTGCTGTTTTATTATGATTAATGTTGCCTCCTCAACCAGATTATAAATTCTTTAAGAAGAACAGATTTTTTTTTATATTTTTGCATAACTGAATAGTATCTTTACAACCTAACACAGAATAGAAAAGAGTACTCTGAATAATACCTACACAACCTAGCACAGAAAATAGACGAGTACATGGTGACTGATAGCACATACAATATCAAAACTGGAAAAGAATTTTTTTTCTTACTCATGTGTAAATAATCACACTCAAGGAAAATTCTGCCTTGCCCTTAATACAAAGTTCTTCTATTGGCAATTTTTCATACACAAATTGCATATATTTTAATACTGATCATAAAGTATCAAGGCATACATTAAGGCATTATTCCTCATTTTAGAGAGTAATTTTAAAGGGCTATATTAATATAATAAAATGATAATGTTTAAATCAACTACTGAAGTGTTTTGGCCTTGAGGTATTAGGAATTAAAAATAGCAATTCTAGACTTTTAAAAAATAAATTTATCTGAAATACTTATTGATCAATTAAAAGGGATTCTAAGGGATTATATTTCAAGTGCATAACAGTTACCAGCTAGATCTCTAAAACAATAACAACATCAGAAAAATATTTTGCCCATTAAATATTCATATGCAGAAAAAATAGCACTTTTTTACATCTTTGAGTCAAAGTAAAATAGAAGACTAAAGACTCCATTCCACTATGAAAAAAAAAAAAGGAAGGTTATTTAAAAATGAGATTCTTTAAACATTTTTTTTTTTTTTGCTTAGGCAATTGGGGTTATGTGACTTGCCCAAGGTCACACAGCTAGGACATGTTAAATGTCTGAGGCCAGATTTGAACTCAGGTCTTCCTGACTTCACAGCTGGTGCTGTATTTACTGCGCCACCTAGCTGCCCCCTAAAAATGAGATTCTTAAATGGGAAATTTGTCCCTTAGAAATTCCGAAATGATTCAAGATAAAAGTCAAGAGAAATTTAAATTTAAATGTGCTAGTGAGGTATCTAAAAGGTGAAGTTTTATTGAAAAATTATGAATTAGATTAGTTCTTGTTGGAATCTTTTCTAAATCACAGGATAAGATCTCTATATTTTATCATTGAATATATAGTTTTAAAGTAATAAAATCTTACGTAAATCTGACATCGGAAAATTCCACTGATGAACACAGACAGTGCTTTTGGAAGAAGTAGCAATATAAAATTTATAATCCCAGTACTTGTGACAGATAAAATAATCATACCTAAAAAGTCAGTTTTGAAGTATATTATGAAGAAATCTGCATACATGGTTTGTTTCCATTGATCTTCATTTTTGTTACCAAGAACTTCAAGCTATCCATCAGGCTACACTAATGATTTTGGAGACATAAATCTGCCAAATCTAAATCAGAGCTGTTGTAGCTATTAAGTATGTTTATTTTCCTTAATGCTACAAACAGATCACTTTCAGTAATATATTTTGTTTTGTTTTTTAGACATGAGAACAAAAAAGGGGGGCAGAGGAATAGGGGTAAACTATTAAAAAAAAACTTAAGGGAAAAGCAACAAGAATACAAACACAAAGAAACACACAAATATACTCACACACTAGAATCAAGTAAAAAAAAAAAAATCATGGGGAAAATGAGGCTAATTTGAATTAAGAGTAATTGACTCCAAAGCTTAATAAAAACGGGATGAATGAAGACAGACAAAGGCTAAGTAGATATGTGGCAATAAACCATGGATGAGAATGTGTACTTAATAGGAATTAACATTTATATAATGCTTTAAAATTTGCAAAGTGCTTTATATATATATATAGGTACCTATATCTCTCTATCCATCTCTCTATCTATATCTATATATATTTTTTATATATACATATATAGATATAAAATCTTACTAAATCTCACAATAACTCTATAAGTTAGGTATTACAGAAAAAGAACCTGAGGAATAGAAATTAAGTAACTTTATTATGGTCTCAAAATTGGTAACTGTCAGAAGTGAGATTTGGACCTAGTTTTAAAGTAGAGAGAGAATATAGAATGGGGAAGACAGTAGAAAGGTAAAAAAAAAAAACTTTTCAAATAAATTCAAAATTTAACAAAGAACAATTTTTTTATTGCATAAAGAAAAATACTAAAAAGACTTCAGTTGCACAAGTTGTTTCCTAAGTATGTGCCATGACCATAATGAGGATAAGGTAAGTAATTAGCTCTGTCATCTAATCCAGATCCTTTATGGTTATTACTTATGAGCTAATAAGGCATTCTCACACCTCAACTCCTATTCTAGTTAGGGAATTTCAATGTATAAGGTTATATTCTTTCAAATATAAGACAAAGGAAATTCAAATAGTAATTCCATCTTAACATCTCAACATGCAAAGACAATAAGTATGTTTTATTTATTGCACTAAATTTCACTGCCAAAAATAATGAGAGATGTGACCATATTTGATAGATCCCACTGGGGTACTGCTCCAGAGTTAATTACTCCCTGACTCTTTTTTTAGCCAAATCTATGATTTCATTAAGCACATCCCGCATGGGGCAGAGCAGCAATGCTTTTTCTATAGCTAGAGAACTGCCTAAGGCAATGAGGCCTTACTTGTGTAGCCCAGGGTCACACAAAAACTGTTAGAAGTGGGACTTGAATCTAGGTCTTCCTAATTTTGAGGCCATCATAAATACACTATACCACAATGTCATTCAGTTTATCACTTATTTTCATAATACTTTTGTGAGGTAAGCAAAGCACAGATATCTTCAATTTAAGAAAACAGAGATACTAATGGATTAAGTAATTTCCTCAGTCACAGCTAGTTAACAAACCTGAACTAGAGTCTTAATCTCCTAATCTATGAGTTCAATCTTCTGTAATTCAGACTACAACTCCTTTTCCCTGTATGCATTCTGCTACAAACAGAAATGGCCAAGTTTTACATGTGAGAGTAACTTAAAAATGTGCCAACAATTTGTAATTTTTCATTAAGTACTTAACAAATGCAAACAAATCATCTGCATAAAAATCTATGTTGCAGACAGCAACAAACCAGTGAACTTCTCTCAGAATTTGCTTCCTTTTTACCCTTTCCTCATAGCATACCTTTTGGTTTTCAGTTTCTATTGTTGAAAGTAACATTCTACTTCCTGTGCTAATCACTCCTTCTCTTCTCTCACAAAGAAATGAAATTGTAGAAATTAATACTTTCTGAGGTGCTCAATAAATTTAAAAGGCCATTTTTCTTTGTAAAGATAAAGTTTTAAATGAGAAGATAGAAATATCAGGGAAAGCAAGCCATAAGTGCTCTCTAAAACATACAGACTCTACTCTAAATTTAAATGGATTTGATGAGTCTGATAATGGAAAATTAACTTAGATTTCTAGATCAAAACAGAATACAGCTTAAACTACATAATTTAAAACCCATTTAATATTGATAACCAACAAAAATCTAAATTTCTTTACATTATATACAAGGTTGTACAAAATATTTAATTAAAATTCATATTCCAAACAGATTCAATGTAAAAATAAAATCTGCAAACAGTCCATATTGTAAATAGGTATGTTTATAATCTATAATATATTAAAAATTCATCAACCTTTTCCACTATGATGAGGTCTCCAACTTGTATGTCTGAACTCTTAACTTGCACTTTACCTTAAAAAAAAGAAGAAGTATAATCAACGTAGGCAAATATCAGTACACCAGAGTTCAAATTTTAATTGAAAAATAATTATTGGGGAAATAATTTTTTGAAAAATGTTAAATCACTTCAGAAATGTTTCCTTAGATACACTTTCAAAAGAAATTCATTTCAGAAAATCAGTCACTGACAGTTGTTTATTTGAATAAATCAATTACTATACAGAAGTTAATAGACATAACAACAAATATATAAAAACAGTAATAAATTTCTGATGTTTATCAAAAACATTAAGAGTACTATTACAGACTATCAGCTCAATTTTCATTTTTCTAAATCACTGCCTAGTCAATGATTAAAAAAATATATAAAATGATTGCTCAATGGACAATATGAAATCATTGATGTTATATTAGTGAGAGAATATAAATATTACTAATATCAATATTTCAAGTGGCATTGATTAGTATCACAACTGAGAATCATCAGAAAGTCTAAGAATGGAGCATCTGCCAAAAAAAACAAAAAAAAAACTATACATTAATCCATCACAGGCCTTTAAAGTCATAATGTAAAAAGGGAAAAGTTTAACCAAATGTAAACTTTATTTTTAAAATAAAGACAAATTTCCTGAAATAACTGGATAGTGTGCAAAAGAAATAGCATAGTAAAACTCAACAAAAACTGAATGGTATTATTTTATTCCTACCTTACATCTAACACATATTAATTCATCTTCTACTTTTTGCTTCCCTCTAAATTATGCCACTTAAGAATCACAGAAAAGCAGGACATGTTTGACATCTATATGTTGAACTTAAACTTAAAAAAAAAAAAAAAAACAAGCTACATAGAATAGGTTTGTAGTTCCACCTACAATATTCTTTTTTCTTTTTATTATGTGTTGGGAAATGTTCATCTCATTTAGAGTTTAGGTAAAGGTAAAGAATTTGAAAAATTCAAAGTAAACTACTTTCTTCCAAATTCATTCTTTAAATAGAATTGAAATTTCCAAACCAACTTTATCTATTTAATTACTTAAAACACTCCACCCCTCCAAACATTCTCTACTACTTTGGACAATTGCACATTTTTAATTTTATATGACAGTCTAGAGTAAAAAGGTCCAAATTACTCCAAAATTCCAATTAAGTAAGTCATACTTACCACTGAAATACATGTTATTATGTGAATGGTCATGGGTTATTTGGATAATGCTTGTTAGACTAAGAAAAACAATAGTTAAAAAATACTAACAATCGACTTGTAACATATGTCATATGAATAACCAAATAACAACCAAAAAAAAAGTAAAAGATGTGAATATGAATTAATCCCAAATACATATTTTCACTTAAAATCAATGAAGTAGCTGAAAAAGAAAAAATACTGAAATTTTTGTCCTATTTACCTGCTACTTCTTTCTTGGGATAGGAGAGTGTTGAGCTGGAAAGGACTATTAGAAATCATATAATTCAATCCTTTCATTTGCAGACAAAGAAACTAAGGCCCAGAAAGGTAAAGTTATTTATCCAAGATAAGAAGAGTATAGCTTTAAACCCTATTCTATGACTTCATATTCAGTTTAATTCTACTTTTATTAAGAACTTACTTTAATGCAAGGCACTAAGTTATGCAAAAAGTCATTAAAAAGGATGGTTTACTAAGAAAGCAAAGAGGAAGGAATACAGGGGGAAATCGAAGAGATGAGATACATATATGTTTTGTTTTTATAATAAAACAAAATTATAGCTCTCAAAGCAGAATTAGCAACTTCCCCTTAAGAAGCTGACATTTCCTGAAGGACACAGAGATAAATAAAAACAAGTCACAAAATAAATAAAAAATAATTTCAGAGTCTATGGAATAAGGGGACTAACAATTTTGAAAGAAAGGTTCTCCTGTAGAATGTGCACTTAAACTGAGCCCTGAAGGGAGTTAAATACTCCAAAGGGAAGTAGTAAAAAGTGGAAGAGTATCTCAGGCACTGATCAATGACACTGTTACCACCTACAAGGAAAATGGGACTGTGGCTCACAAGGAAAAAGGAGTGCATTTAGGCTGTAACAAACAGAATTTATAGTGTAGTACAATGCAATCAGTCTGGAAAGATAAATTGAAGCCAGAATATAAATGGCTTTAAATGTCAGCTGAATTTGTATTTTACCTTAGAAGTAACAAGGAACACTGAAGTTCCTTGAATGACATGGTTAAAACTGTGCTTTAGGAATATCACTTTGCAGGTCTGTGAAGAGTTGTAGAGGATAGAGAATAATAGAGGCTGGAAACCACTTGGGAAGTAACTACAAAAAACAAGGTTAAGATGTAATAAAGCACCGAGATATGAGTAAAAAGAATGAGATAGGCTAAAGATCCATTATGAAATCAGAAAAAATAAGACTTGGCAACTGATGAAATATTAAAGACATGTGTGAGAACCAGGAGTCGAGGATCCTTCCAAGCTGGTGAACTTAAGTGATTAGAAAGATGATTTTCTTCTTTAATGTTTTAAGGAAGTAAGGGAAAGAGGTGGTTTTGTGAAAAAAGAGAAGAGCTGGATAGCACAATAGATAGAGAGCCAGCCCAAAGCCATGAAGAGCTAAATCTAAATTCAACCCAAGATACTTTCTACTGTATGACCCTGGGCAAATCATTTTAATTGTCTGCCTTAATTTCTTCATCTGTAAAAAAAGGTATAATAGCACCTGCCTCCTAAAGTTGTTGTGAGGATCAAATCAGATATTTGTAAATAGCTTAGTAGAACATCTGGCACAGGATATGCATTTAATAAAAACCTAAAATTCCTTTCCTACCACTTTCCCCTTTTGGAGTTAGGGAGTGTAATGATGTGACTATGACTAACCACCAGAGGGCTGATAATTTAGAATTAAAGTTCATCAAAGAGATTAAGGTTTGATAGACCATTAATATCATGCTTGAATTCACAAGAGTTTATAAGATTACCAAAAGTAAAAAAAGAGAGAATGGAGCCCAGAACAGTCCTGAAGTATATCTAGATCCATCTTACAGTTCTTTCTTTTCATTCTCTCCTCCACCCTTTGCAGTAAAACTTTCTGTCCTCATCTCTGAAGTGAGCCTATTTTTTCTTTAAAATGACCAATGATTTCTATATTGCCAAATTTGGTCTTTTCTCAATCTTAATCCTTTTTCAACTTATTTGATATGGATCTAAGCCTCAAAAAAGAGATAATAAACAAAACTAAAGACCAAGAGTCATTCTTCAATGGTCAAATTGTTAAAATATGACCTTTTCTCAGAAATATGATTAACTATTACCCATAAAAAAGATCACTCCAAATCACAAATAATAAGAAAAATGTAAATCTCAGGTTTCACCTGACATTGAGAAAATTAGCAAAAAAAAAAAAAAAAAAGAAAAGAAAAAAAAAGAAAAAGAAAAAAGAAAGACAAAGAGTTGGAAATAATGTTGGAGAGACTGAGCAAAGATAGGTACAGAGATATAATGTTGGTGGAATTGTAAATCAATCCAGTCATTCTGGAAAGCAAATTGGAATTATGCTGAAAATGGGTCCCTGCTAGGGCATGGGACCCTTGCTTAGAGGGAGTACAGAGGCCACTTTGACATGTGGTGCACAATAAGCTTTCTTCCGCGTTGCAGAAACACCCTTGTTGAGCAAGGAGCACTGGTGCATGGCATGGGAATGGATAGAGCCTGAGAGTCACAGCTAGTTGCTCGTGAGCAGGGATGCCTTGACTGGGCCTCTCGCCTGTGAGCGGGTTGCTGATGTGGCTGGGTCGGCTTTCCTCCCATTGGCAGATACCATGAATACACAATGCCCATGAGCTGCTTCTCTGAATGGTGACTGGGGATTGCCTACATGCTGACCAGGCTTGCAAAAATGTGTATCAACAAGGCTATGCAGCATAATAAACTGGAGCTCTTTTCCCGTCCTATGTGTTCCCCTGCCTCATTCGTCTCACCTCTGAGATCAAAGGGCTCACACAAGGTGAGCTCTTAAAAGACTGCCGCAACAGGTCCCTTTGATCCAGACATCCCTCTACTATTCATATATCCCAAGGAGATCAAGGACAAACAAACAAACAAACAAAAAGATCCCATATATTTTCTTAGGAACAAGTTTTTTTCTGTTAGCAAAGAGGGAACAAAGAAGATAACTATAAAACCTATATGGTTAAACAAGCTACAGTGCTTGAATGTAATGGAATATTACTGAACCACAAAAATTGATTAGTATTTATATCAACTGACTCAGAATAAACAAACAGAACTAGAAAAATGTTGTTACTACAAGAACATTAAAGAGATCAAAACATAAAAACTAAGGTAGTATAATTATAATATAAAAGGTTCACCCCACAGGCGAGTTGAGAAAATGTGCTTCTCTCCTTTCTTCAAAGAATTAAGGATGGAACAAGGTACATACACACTGTTATATATATACTTAACCATATATATTTTATTTAAGTCTCAATTAAAATTTCTTCTTCTGCAGAAGGCCTTTCCCAACCCTTCTAATTCTAGTGCCTTTCTATTCTTAATTATTTCCTGTATATATTTTTTATGCATGTTTGTTTGTCTATATAAGCTTGTGAGCTTTTTGAAAGCAAGGAATTTTTTGCCCCTTTTGGTTTCCCCCAGGGCTTATCACAGTGCTTGAAACATAGCAGGAACTTAATAAGTACTTAATAATTTGACTTTTTCACAGAGAAACAAAGAAAGTTGGGGCTACTGTAGTTATTTTTTAATGAAATTGACCATGAAAAAAATCATACCTTTCAAAGTTGTAGGACAATAGCTTAAGGAAATATGAGGATCAGGTAAAAATTTTTATAAGGATGAAAAAGATTATTAGGTTATTAGACAGTAATGTATCATTCATTACTGGCATAAGGAAGGGACTAGAAAAGATGTTCTAAAAACTATCTGCTTCACCTAAACCTGGCCTATTTATCCCAACTGGCGAAGACTCCAGCCATGCAGTCAAAAAACAAAAAATGTGCAATAGCTTTTGAAAATGATTGCACTCACCCAAGATAACATGGAATGGGCACATACTTATGGACAACACAAAAACAGTAGACCTGAAAGATGAACAGCTTTTTTATCAACAGGTATTAGCAGGTATCACATTTAAATAGGATGCCTGGGTGAACAAGACTAGCAAATAGAAGCCAGTTTACTAAAGTCTGAGCTAAGTACACATTATTTAGAATGGTAGCTGTGATGAGGGTGTCATGAAGTTGGTAAAAGTTTTGCAATCAAATCTAATGTAGTCATCAAGTTTGTCCTTCCAAAACAAGTTAATGATAGACTCGTGACAATGCAATAGCCACTTGCAGGAAACACTGGCATTTAATAGACTCTTTGTAAACAGAAGAAATAAAGAGAATATGAGAGTAACAAAGGGAATGTGTGGCATAGAGGGCTAGATTAATCACATAGACATCCTCTTCAAGGGGTGGCCCCAAGGTTTCATTTGTGAACAATTTGTTGATGACTAGAAAGGAAAAATGAGCCAGCACACAGTTGGCAACAATAGAGCAGAAAGAGAAGGGGCAACTTGTAGAGATTGGGCACATGGAAATTCATTTACTCATCTGGGCCAAAATACTCAGAAACACTGGGATTGGTTTGGTGAAAATGATGGGGAAATTCAGAAGCCGCTAAACAAAAAAAAGAGAACTCCACAAGTTTCACCAGCAAGACTGTTCATCCATTTCTTAAGGAGGCAGTGTTTAACAAAATTGCAAGCAAAGCTTAGAGAGATGGGAGATTCTTGGTTCAGTAAGAAAGCAGATGAAATTCAGTTTTATGCAGATAATAACAAGAAAACTGCCTTTATTATGCCTTGAAGGCTATTTATGAACCAAAGATCTATAGCTTAGCTCAACACTGATTGGAGCCACACAGATCCTAGATATGGGCTGAACACTTCCAAAGTGTTCAACAGACCATCATCAACCAATACTGAAGCCACTGACTACACAACTCAGTTTGAAGCCTATCCTTATCTATTCAAACTTCCAAATGAATAAAGGTTTTGAATGTCATTAGGTTTCTCTAGTGTGGCAAAGCACCGGAGGCTGATTCCTTCTAGCAGAGATTTACAAGGCAAAGGATCTACAGCTCATTTAAAAAAAAAAAAAAAAAAGTGAAATCTTCCAGGTCATATGGCATATGATTACCCTCCATGGATTCAAAGATGCCTCCACTGCCCAAGGAGGGGACCAGTCCTTTCTCTTGGTTACAACAAAAATTTTGCCAGACTTCTTAATTGGCAGTTCTTTCACCTGGAAAATGATCATATACCCACGAGCCACTGTGACTTCAGAGGGGACTGAAGAATGGTTGATAGGACGTTTGCTACTTGACAACAAAAAAAGAAATGCCAGGAACAAAACAGAGGTATGTTCAGAATGTTAGTCAATCTGAAGGCCTTTGATATTGTCAGGTATGAAGGTTTGTGGAAAATCAAAGCAAAATTTGGTTGTCCAAAGAAGTTCATCAGCATTGCAGGCCAGTTTCATGACAGCATGCATGCCAGTCTTCTGAATGAAGGAAAATGCTCTTGTGCTTTCCCAGTCACCAATGGAGCAAAGCAGGGCTGCGTGCTTGCTTACATACTTCTTAGAAGTTTTCAATGATGCTGTCAAACACCTTCAACGTAGACAAAAACAGCATCAAGGTCAACTACCACACTGACAATAAATTATTTAACTTGAAAAGTCTAAAACCTAAGAATAAAGTGAAGGAAAAGCTGGTGCACAACTCTTTGTTCATAAATGATTGTGCACTCAATGCAGGTTTTGAGGTTAAGATGCAACAAAGTACAGTCTGATTCTCTATTTAAACTAATTTCATACTATCAAGAAAGCACAGGTAATCTACCAGTCAGCACTTCGCCAGCCATATGTGGAACCATCAATTACAGCAAATGAAGAAATTCTGAATGTTGTGAATTAGTTCATTTGTCTTGGCACCTTCCAGGGATGTATACATAGATAATAAGGTTGATGCACATGCTGCCAGACTAGCTGGGTATTTGGGAGGCTCCAAAAGAAAGTGTGGAAGAGAAGAGATTATTAAGCTGCTTACCAAACTGAAGACTTACAGTCACTGAGATGACCTTTGTTATATGTCTGTGAAATTTGGACAATCAACTGGCAACATGTCAGCAAACTGAATGACTTCCATCTGAACTTGAATTTCCAATGTGAACTATCTTGGAAAGATTTCAAAGATTACTAGCAAAATAAGGTAGTAGACAATGAAGTCTTTTCTCAAGGTGAACTGCCAAGAATTCAAACTTTATTGCAGAGAACACAATTGTGATGGGCTGTATATAGTCAAATGCCCAAAATTAGGGTATTAAAAGATGATTTTATGGAGAACTCACAGGAGACAAGTGTTCACACAAAGGTCAGAAGAAACAATAGAAGGACACTCTCAAGAACTTTTTCCTGAGCTTATTTAAGTTTCAGAGTCAAGATCTGAATCTATCTGTCTTGGCTCCCAAGTACTAAAAAACTTTGGAACTCTGGGATTGGGAGACATGGGAGACACTGGCACAGAAACAGCTGCTATAGTGTGCCCACATCAAAGAACGTGCTGTTTTATGAGCAAAGCAGAATTGCAGTAGCTCAAAAGAAATGTGAGATAGGCAAGAAATGTGAGATATGCACATTTAAAGATAATGTTCAGTTTTACCGATTTCTCATGAAATTTTATTTCTGAAACCTCTATTTCCTAAAATACAGATGAAGTTGAATTACCAATGTAATATGGTAAAAATGTACATAGTAAAAAGATCAGAGTTTGTTATCAGAGGATTTGAATTCAAATTTTGTCTCTTGTCAATTAGTAACTACATGAATATCATTCTTTATGTTTCAGTTTCTTAAATATAAAAGTAAAGAAAGGAACTAAACTAGATGATTTAACTTATTATCTAAGTAACTAGATTTTTGCAAAGTTATATGTGACTTTGGGCAAATTACAACCTCTCCAACTCTCAATTTCCTCTAACATGATAATGAGCCTGACAATAAATAGTCATTACATATCACACTAAGGTTTTCAAAACATTTTACACCCACACAAAACCCTGTAAGATATATAAAAGTTCTTACTATTCTTATTTTACAAGGATCACATGAGAAAATACAAAAGAAAGTATTTTGCAAACTGTAAGTCATCAAACAAATATGTTAGAACTATTTTTGATCGGTAATGTGTCAAATAAAGTTTTTACTATAGTTGATTATGAAAATATTTCTCAAGTTGTTTTTTTAATGCATCATGTTTAAGTAGTTTTATATTTATCTACAATTTTTAAAAATTCCCTTCCATGATATTTCAGATCCTTGAAAGAACAAAATTGCACTTTTAACTCCTAATTAGTTTAGTCGATAATATTACTGAATTTCTATACGTGACCCAAATATCTTTAAAATTACACATGAACTATTTGGTATATCCAACATATCCTGTGATTTATTAAAGCATAAACATATCAAGGTAATACCAAGTATGTGTATACATGTGTGTGTATGTAATACCAAGAAATTGACAAGTATGCCAATATTTAAGTATGTATGTACACATATATGTACATATATAAGCATATACATATATATAAAATAGAGAGCATTAAAATAATGCACCATCTCTTCCTCAACCATATTTTCATTCTAAATAGAATTGTATATGATTTAATTATTGTATCAAAACCAGATTTCCTACTTTGTCATTTAAGTTCATCCTTTTTCTCCACTCATTTCCCTTCAGCATTCCCCCATTCCCCCAATTATCCCTCATATACCCTTGTTGGTGGAGTCAGACAATTCTTCATGGGGGGAGGGGAAGAGAGAGGGAAGCCATGTGGAAACTAACAGTTTTTTCTAATAATCAAATTTAGGTCTTATGAAATGCTTAAATCATCTTTTTTCTTTAAACAGATTACACAATCTAAATTAAAGACTAAAAAGCATCTACTCTACTGAGACTTTAGACATCAGTTAATTCCTGAAGTTTTAATAGTCATTTACAAATTTCAAATCAGAAGGCTAATCCTATACTAATCTTTCAAGTTCTCAACTCCATGTTTTTTTTTTAATTAACCCTTTACTAATGTTCCCAGTAGGGCTGTTCCAGCACAAAAAGAGTCTTTACTGAACCCGGTACAAAGTCTCAGCTGAACATGATCTTTAAGTCATATAGTTTGGCCTCCTATACCTGAACAAGAATCCCCTTTAGAACTAAATCAGCAAATGGTCATCAAGGTTCTGTTTGAAGACTGAGCATAATTCATTACTTACTGAGACAACATTGGCACAGTTTTTCCTTAAAACAAGTTCCAAATTTGTCTCTCTGAAACTTGTACTATTTGTTCCTAATTTTACCCTATAGTAACATAAGAGAATGAACTGATGCTGAGTGAAATGAGCAGAACCAGATCATTATACACAGCAACAAGACTATATGATGATCAATTCTGAAGGACATGGCTCTCTTCAACAAAATGTTTCAAATCAGTTCCAATTGTTCAGTGATGAAGAAAGTCATATAGACCTAGAGAGAGGGATATGAAATGTGGACCACAACATAACATTTTCATGCTCTCTATTGATGTTTGCTTGCATTATGTTTCCCTTCTCAGATTTTTTCTTCTTGTAGATTCGATTTTTTTGCACAGCAATATAACTAAAAATATGTATACACATATTTGATTTGTCAAGTATTTTAACATAATTAACATGGGGGGGGTAAGGGGAAAAAATCTGTAACAGAAAGCTTTGTAAGGGTCAATGTTGAAAAATTGTCCATACATATGTTTTGCAAATAAAAAGCTTTAATGAAAAAAAAAATCCTTCAAATATTGGAAGACTGTAATCTTGTTGCTATTATGAAGGTGACTCAGTTTGATATTAATAAAAGCCCAAGACTTGCAGAAGCTAAAAGTTGGAGAAATATTGAAAGGTAAAGAGGAAAACTTTAAGACACAAAATAGACATTTCCCACCCTAGGAAAGTTGGGTGAATACCTTAACTGTATATGACAGAATTGAAACTAATCACTCTAAGGCAACACAAAATGGCATAAAAACTTTTGGGTGAATTTGTCCAAGGACAGAAAAGCTTCTCAACTTCAGCCTCAGGCTCTGAAAGAGTCGAAAGCAAGGATTTTTTGTTGCCCCAGATTAAAAAGGCTAGTTATATTACAGCCAAAGAGAAATCTCTACTCCACTTTGCACCTCAGCCCAGCCAATAAAAAGAAGACTAACTACCTATCATATAATGAGAGGAGAAAGAACAAAATATGTCTAGCAAAGATATCATGCTCCAGCTAAGCAATATGCCTGACCCAGTAAAAAACCATCAAAGCACAATGCGTCAAATCAGTCACCAAGCACCAAATGATCCATTTGATCAAGCCCAAGAGCAGATTGGTTCATCTAGCTGAATCACTTCATCCTAGGAGAAGAAAATACAGTTAATCTGCTGATACAGTAGGAAAAAAAAAACCATCCCCTAAAAGCCAACCTGGCCAAACAAGTTAACTCACAGTAAATTTCATTAGGATGCTCTGGAGGATGAAAAAAATCATCCACAGCTTGTAGTTTTAGAATTGTGAGATGGCTGCCAACACATGTCCCCTATGTATGTGACTCCAATGTACTTCAAGTTTGTGCTTAACTTTTACCTACTCCTGAATACTAGGTATGTAAACTGCTGCTCTTAATATGCCATTTGAGGAAAAGTCTGATAAAGAATAGACTTCACTAGGTGATTAAGACAAAACACTTGTAAATTAGTATTTAAAAAGACAGCCACCTACAGGGTTACCCTTACAATATTGGGAGAAATAATAATTAGCCTTCTGATGATCTAACCTTCAGCGGCAATGTGAAGCTGGGCAAGTGAGTATTGAGGAGGTGTCACATGTATATAAACCTTCTCTTCTCTAAGCTAAACATTCTAAATTCCTTTAATCCTAGAGTAAACAAATGGCAGTTAAGGTCTGCTTTTATACATCCTGTCCCAAGAGGTAAGAACAATTTTTACATTTTCAAATAAAGTCTGACCCCATGAATCATAGCACATTAGGCCCTTTTATATGCCCACTATATTTCAAAGTCTGTCCAATGTCATGTTATTGCTCCTAAGTCACTATCTCAATCTCTGTTCTCTCCTTTTCCTTTTTCCCTTCAATCTTTCCAAACATCAGGGTCATTTCCAGCAAGTCCCATATTCTCATTATGTATGTATTTACATTTCAGCTTCAGCATCTGACCCTCCAGTGAATAGTCTGAAATAATTTTTTTTTCTTTAAGTGTTGACTGACTTGATTTCCTTGCTATCCACTCTCAAAAGACTAGCCCGTTGGTATTTTCCAACAATAACTGGGAAGTTTGGGTATTTCCAACAATAATTGGGAAGAGTGTTGGGGGAAGGAAAATAAGTTCAGTTTTGGACATGTTGAGTTTAAGATGACATCTACAAGACATCTAGTTTGAGATGACCAATAATAGCAATATGGAAGTCAGGAAAGAGATCAGAGCTTGATAAATAGATTTGAGAATTATCATCACCACAGAGAAGATAATTAAATCTATGGGAGTTGATGAAATCACCACATAAAATAACATAAAGGAAAAAGAACAGAAGACCCAGCACAGAGTCCTATGGGACTCCCAGAATCAGTGGGCATGATCTAGATAAAAATGTAGCAAAGGAAACTGAGGAGGAACAGTTAAATAGGTAATAAGTATAAGAACCAGGATAGAGCAGTGTCACCAAAACCTAGAAGCTGGGAATCATTAAAAGTTACAGAGAGATCAAGAGGTATAAGGATTGAGAAAAGGTCACTGGATTTGTTAATAAAGAAATCATCAGTAACTTGAGAGAAAGAAGTTTCAGTTTAATGATGAGCCAGAAGCCAGACTGTAGAGCCTTAAAACCTTATATCCTCTCAAACAGATTATTTTAATCTATTATTAGTAAAATTGGTTTGAATTATGTTTTATGATCCATGAATGACTTTTTCATTTTAACCTTGAAACCTGGACTGACCTATCATAGTCCTGGCCCAGAACAGCTAGGGATATAAATATACAAAAGACAATCATTGCTCCCAAGGAACTTAATTCTGTTCTTAATTCTGTTAATTCTAACAGAGAAGAGTAAAAAAAGATCAATGAGCAGCATTCTGGTCAGGGAATTCACAATTCTAGAACATTGCAGAATCCTACTGACATACCTCTTCCAGAGAAAATGGTAGTATTATTGCTTTTAGGTTTCTCAACAAGAGCTCAGTGGATTAGTAAGCATAGACTAGAAAACGACTGGGTAAAAACCTTGTCCTAAAGAGTAAAGAACAAAGTGGCTTAGGTCCTCCTAGATATGGCCTCTGATAGTCCAATTTGGAGGATGAAGTAATAGCATGGTAGAAAATGGCCAGGGAGTTGGTAAGCAAAATGTCCTCATTGTCAGTTCCCCATCCAATAAAATCATATCTGTGAAAAACTCTCTTCCTAGGGCAACTAAATCGACAAGAGTAATCATCATCATGATCATGTAAACATATGCATGGTTTTAAAGTTTGCAAACCACTTTTTTCACAGGGGCATCCTGCTGGGGCCTTACCCAGAAGTCCTTTATGATCCTGAAGTCTTCCAAGGCATAATTTTCTGCTAGATATTCCATAGTTATATTCCTTGAAGTCAGCAGAGGAACTGACTTCTCATCTTTCTACTGGTATTTCCTGTGCTGAGCCTGTTACCTCTTCTGTTGCTGGTGGGACCTCTGGGGCTCTTAGAAAATCCATAGATGGTTGCCCAAGATTAGAAAAAACAAAGGCACCACATGCTTTCCCAACCCAGCAGCTCAAAACAATTTCCGTATCACTTTTTTAAGAGGGAAAAGAACCAAGGATTGGAAAGAAAAAGTTGAAGGAGGAAGACTAATTAGAAGCCTATTACACTATTCTGGTGAGTAAGGGATGAGTGCCTACTAAAGAGGAAGTAGTGAGAATGGGCTGGAGAGGACAATTAGAATGATACCAGAAGTAGATTCAAAAGCCCTTGCTGTTATACTGGACGCTGAGGTGGGCAGAAAGGAAAGCCGAGTCAAAAGTAATTCCCAGAAGGAAATGGAGAATTGGAGAAGACACACAAAGGTTCTAAGGGATGGAAGAAAGTGGTTTGAAATGATATATCTCTTTTGTTATTTAGGAAATAAGCAAGAATAACATATTCTCATACAAGAAAATCCAGGAATCTGAGGAATAAAGGGTGACTAGTACATGGGAGAAAATCAATGAAAGCAGGAAAAGAAGTGACATTATTATTATTATTATTATTACTACAGTATATTACTGATTCCTAGCTTTGAAATGTGAGTGACTTGGAAATCAGCAATGCAACACAAAAGATAAAAGGAAGTTTGGAGGAGAAGCAAGTCAAAGAAGAGTATGTGTTCACTCTTGAACATGTTAAGCTTCATGCCCTGGAGGACATCTAGGTGAACATGTCCAAGAGGTAAGTGGGGATAAAATGATTTCATGTCCAGGATGGGGATCAGAGTTATTTATAAAGAGATTTGGAAATCACCTGCATAAGAAGTGGTAACTAAACCCACAGAAAGTAACATAGGGGAAAGCGAACAAGAGGAGTCTAGATTAACCTGCAGTCATATACCAGGGGGCAAGTTCACCCTTTATGTCTCACTTTTTAAATCTGATATCCACAGTACTTACCTTGAAGGGCTGATGTGAGGATCAAATGAGACACTATATAAAGTGCTTTGCAAACCTTAAAGTACTACATAAATGTATTATTACAAAAAGGGGACAGTGGCCCAACACAATCATCTGGATGAAACCCAAACTTCTCCCTGACCATTTATCTTCCATTTTAAAGAAAACTCAGAAGGAATGATCTAACATGTAGGAAAAATACAACAATAATTCATAAATTCCTTAATGCCATAATCCTATCAAAATTTTTCATAAAATAAAATGTAAATATATTCTTTTTAAAATTTGAAATATGATCTCTATAAAGATCCATATTTTGCAAAATGACCCAAGATTACAGCACATAAGTAAACCAAAAGAAAGGTTTAAGGACCAATGTGTATATGTATATAAGTGTACTATAATATTAATAAAAATTGATGGCATACCACAGTAGAATAAAGCAGCCATACAAACATGATCCATTTTTGATATTATTTTACAACATAGTAATTTGCTTTGTATTTAAAATATTTAATAACTTTAAACAATAAAATGTAAAATGTGTAAATTTGATATTTCTCCCACCAGATTACAAGATCCATGATAGTGATCCTGCTTTACCAGAACATTGTATACTACAAACAGTAACTATTTATTTTTTTAAACTTTTTTTTGCTTTTTGCTGAGGCAATTAAGGTTAAGTGGCTTGCCCAGGGTCACCCAGCTAGGAAATATTAAGTGTCTGAGACCAAATTTGAAGTCCTCCTGACTTCAGGGATAGTGCTCTATCCATTGCGCCACCTAGCTGCCCCAACTATTTAATTATTTGATGAATTTTAAAATTTAATGAGAAAAGGTTTGTTCAGTAAATACCTACTTATGTTACAAGCAAACATAAAGGGATGAAGGTTAGAAGGAGGAGTAAATAGTCAAGAACAAGAACTGACGATAAGGTTGTGCATATCTCCTAAATGATATCAAGTACAGTGCCCAGCAAGAAGGGGAGGGGAAAAAAAAGGGAGAGAAAGGATTTATTAAATTCCTACTACGTGCTAGGCACTCTGCTAAGTGTTTCACAAATATCATCTCCTTTGATTCTCACAACATCCCTGAATGGTACATGCTATTATGATCCCCCTTTTACAGATGAGAAAACTGAGGCAGACAGTAGTTGAGTGACTTGTCCAGGGTTATACAATCAATATGAATGAGAAAGATTTGAACTCAGGGCTTTGTTGCCTTCAAGCCCAGAACTCTTTACCTAACTTAATAAGTAAACATTTGATTGATTGGTTGATTGATGACACAGAGGAAAGATCTAGTGGTAAAATAGTAATGTAGAAACACAAAAAGTTAAGTGTTAGAAAGACCCAATTCATAGCAGAAGCACAAATCTCTTCAAGCTCCAACAAGTGGACAAGCTTTGATAAGAGGAAATTCACTAATTACAATTTTTGTATTACAAATACAAAAAGGAAATTAAAATGATTAGTTTTCCCTTACACTAAGATCAAATGTACTTCATTCCAAGTTCTACCACCTGGAAATAAGCAAAACAAATCTAATACCTATTCCTCATTAAAGATCTTTAAATTCCTGCAGATGGCTTATGATGCCTCAAATTTTCTGTTTTCCAGACTTAACTTCCAATCATTCAACTGATTCTTTATCCATATCATGTCACCATTCTCTTTTATATCTCTGTAGAAGAGGCAGATAGGAACATTTTTCTCAAAATATGCCATCCACCAGTATAGCATGGATGCCATCTCCCTTGTGGATGTTATATATTTTTATCAACTTGTTTGGGCTTTTTGGTACTGCATCATGTTGTATTACTGACTCACATTGATCCTGAAGCCTATTAAAATCCATGCCAACACTTTTCTAGATATCTTTGATTTCCTATATTGTCATGTTTAAATGAATCAGTACAACATAATTTGAATGCTAGTCTCAGAGCCAAGAGATCTGGGTTCAGATCTCACCTCAAAAATCTCCTCAATCTGTAACTGTGCAAGTCACCTAACTTCACAAAGCCTTAGTTTCTTCTTCTATAAAATATAATGAAAAAAAAAAAAAACCAAACCAAAAAACCATCCTAACTACCTAAAATCAAAGTTATTGTGAGGAAAATATGTAAGACATTTTGCAAACATAAAAGTGAATAAGTGTGAGACATCTTAATTATATACAGTTGTGTTTTCTTCACATACACACATATATTCTATATTCCTCCATTCCATTTTATCTTATGATATATGATCTACATTTTAGATCCACTGATGTCATTTATATAAGAGTTTAATAAATGTATACCAACTGTCATCTAATTTTATCGGCTACCCTTTCTATCTTATGATCTGCAAATATCAAACCTGTCTTCATCCAAGTTTCTGACAAATTTCAAGATACTATGCTGAAAACAAACAACCTCAAATAAGAGAACTGCTTACTAAGAGAAGGCAAATAACCTCCAAAAGCTAAGTTTTTAACTATTTAAAGTATACTTCTTATTGTTTATCCTTCATTCTTGAAAAGGACCATAACATCAGGGAGATAATGCCATAATATACAAGTGAATTGGATTTAAGTGAGGGAGGGCTGTGTGAAGTCACAGGCTAGCTTTCTCCTCTGGAGCCAAGACTGTGAAGAGGGAAGATAAAGATCTGGACTAACAGAAAAAGCTCTGGATTCCTTTTTGAGAGGCTTCAACTTGACTGAGGCAACACCCAATCAGTATTCCTAGGCAGTTTTTGCTAGGCAAGAAATAAGGCACATGCCAAAGAATGTACCATTCAGATCTAAATGACTCTTAACTTAACAATAAAGAAAGTATGATTTCTGATTTATTTATAAATGTAAAAAAAAATTCAGGGTTAAAGGGACTTGGTTGCCATATGGTGTGAACCAAATCTGGAGGGGGGAAAAAAAACAACTTTAATATTCCCAATATATGGTCATTCAATTTTAGTTAGAAGACCTCAGATAACAAAGAATCCACTCTTTCCCAAGGCAAACCCTTTCCACTTTAGTATATCTTAACTCAATGGGAAGTTTTTCCTTATATCAAAGATTAATTTCTTCTTTGAACTTTCCATTCATTGCTCCTTATTCTGTCTTCTAAGGTTATACAGGAAAATCTGACCTCTCCTCAGATGAGTCTTTGAAATATTTTGGAAACAAAAAACAAACTATCATATTGCCCTCCTTGACATCTTCTTCTCCAAAATAAATATCCCCAACTCCATCAACAGATAATCAAATAGTAAGGCCCTATGACATCCTGGATGCCTTTTTCTCTAAGTATTCTGGATTATCAATGTTCTAAACACAATTGTACAGTTGTGGTCTGACTAGAAAAGAATACAAGGGATTAGAACTTCCTTATTCCTAGAGATATGCCTCTCTTACTTATAGCCAAAGACTGAATTAGCTTTCTTAGCTTTCAAATTACATTGTTAACTCATAGTGAGTTTAAAAATCCATTAAAACTATCAGATTTCCCTAGAAAAACCTATAACTCTCCAGATGGTATTTATGAACTTCATTTTTTTGGACCTAAGAAAAGACATTACACTTATTATTAAATTTCATTTTCTTATCATTTAGATTTGACCTAATGTTCAAAGTTGGTTAATAACTTTCTTTAATCCTAGCATCTGCTAATTTGATAAACCTTTATCCCAAGTTACTGGATAACAAATGTTAAATAACACAAGATTAAGTACAGATTTCTGGGGTATTCCTTCAAACAATCACTTCTAAAAATGTTTCTATCAATAAGTACTCTTTAATTCTGGCCATTTGATCAATTATGAATACACTTTTCTGGTTTTTTTTTAAATCTATCTTATATTGTTTCCATCTTTTCTACAAGAACTACATATAAGATTTTATCAAGTGTTTGCTAAAATAAAGGTAATCAATATAATCCTGCTAATAAACAAATTTAATAATTACCACAAAAAAAAAAAAAACAGATCAGTAACAGAACATTTTTACAGAGGCCACACTGTTCTTGTTTCTTATTACCCTTTTATTTTCTACATCATTTCATAATCATTCCCTTAATAGCACATTCTAGAATTTGGCCAAGAATCAAAGTCAAAGTTGTTGGTATAATATCTGCATGCTCCTTTTCTTGACTTTACTTAAAATCATGTCATTTGAGCTCTAATTTGATGGTAGGAGAACAAAGTGGCACAAATTCTATTTCCTTCCAGTCATCCTGGTCAAATTAGCCCTGTTCCCATTCATTTATCTCATCTCTTTCCACATGCTCTAAGACAGTGGTTTAATTTACTATTCTCTCACTTCTACTCTCATTAAGCTAACTATTTACTAGCTCTTTTCCCTAAACATATGTTTAGTCTTTCAATTTCTTAAAACACAAAATGAATTTTAAAAAAAAAAATGCATGTCACCAAGTTCATCAAAACCTGGGAGCTGGGCTAGATGAAGAAATATATAGCCAAATTACTCCTGTCAACAAAATTACTTATTTTCGGGGATAGAATTTAAGCTTCTTATCTAACAACTCATTGGTAAAAAATTTGTCGGTCAACAAATATATATTAAGCACACACTATGTGTCAGGCACTTACTTCACTACTGGTATGAAGATAACACTTTAATGAGGAAGACAGTAAAGAGAGCATAAACACAAAGTTAATAAATTTAAATACAAAATAGTTTGAGGGGGAGAGTACTTGCTTTTGGGGAGGAGCAGGAAAGGTTTTATAAAGATAGTGCTTGAGATATGTCTTAGAAGACAGAAGAGACTCAAGAAAGCTGAGAAAGGAGGAAAGCATATTTTAAGCATGTGGGAAGATCCATTGAAAGATGGAGAAAAGACAAATTGAGGATCCTTTATGAAATAGAATGAGCCCAGTATGGCTGGGTCTGAGAGCACAGGAAGGAAAGTACTATCCAATGAGGTAGAACAGATTGTGTTGTGTAGGATTTTAAAACCTACATAGAAGAGTTTATGCTTTGCCCTAGAACCAACAAGAAACCACTGGAGTTGACCAACCAGAAGTCACATGGTCAAATCTTCACCTAAGAAAAATTAGCAGCAGTGTGTAGGATATACTGACATGGGAAGAGATCTGAAACAAAGAAAGCAATTAGTAGATGGTTGCAATAATCTAGGGAAGAGGTGATAAGGACCTGAAAAAGGGTAGTAGATGTCTGAGCAGAACTACGCAGTGTGAAATATGGCTGGTTTATTTCCAAAAGATTTCTTTAATCTGAATCATTATAACTGGCTTTCTTTAGTCTTCTGGATATTATAAAAGAGATACAAAATAAATTAAATCTCTAGTATGCACACATACATGAATAGGCATGTGCACACATGTATACAAAGACGTATATACATAACTATAGATACATAAAGCACATGTATGTATTTGTATATTTAACATGATGTATACATTTGCATTTATTCAATAAACATTCATATTTACTTTAAAAATTGAAGTGGTAAGCAAATATATGGAAAAAATGGAATAAGCTTATACTGCGTGCCAGGCACTATGCTAATTTCTTTACAAATAACATTTCATATAACAAGCAAAATGATATCTGAAGATTAAGTTCAGTCTAAAGGAAGGTTATTTATTTGTATATGAAAACAATTTTTTTAAGACAACAAAACAAAAAAAGAGGATAAAAGCACAAGTAAGCGTGCCAACTGATAGGAAGAAGTAGAAATTAATTATACACTGAGGTAATCTCCATTCCATAAAGACATAAAAGAATGAAAAAGAAAAGTAATATTACAGTTTAAAAAGGGAAAGAAAAAATTTCACATGTTTGAAAAACAGGCAATTTTTGTAAAATCAAAACCCAAACATTCTTTAGTAATAACAAATATAGTCAATTTGCAAATCTATAAGCCTATAATCAATTCTTCCTCTGCTCTGTCAAAAGAATCATTAGATAGCATTAGAAAGAATACTGAAATAATACAATATTATCTTGGTGAAGAAACATTTAGAGACAAAACATTGAATGTTATTCACTGCATAAATTATTTTTGCCAACTATTTCCCCTCTAAAAACATCTCACCAGCTAAAATACTCTTTACCATCTGTGTAATTACCAATAAAAAAAATCCAAAAGCTGTCAGTATTGGCTGTACATCCGACTTTATGGTCCACCAAGGCACAAGCCTTTTGCCTAAAGCAAAATGCAAACTAAACACTGAAATAAGTATCTATACTAAATTGTTACACTCACCAGATAAAAGTTTTTACAAAGAATTACAATGGTGTGCAATTTTCACAAATATTTCATGTGTTAAGAGATATTTTATATTTTAACAACCCATAGTACAAATAAGAAATAAAGAAAAACAAACATGATCTTACTGGAGAGGATGCATTCCAAAGTTTTTTATGTAGAAAGTAAAATGCCCTACCTTTAATTATTCCCTGAAGGCCATATCCTACATAAATCTATACAAAAAGGCATAGATGCTAACTTGGATAGTTAAAGACTGTAAGAATTTCTAAATCTTAACTGAAATCAAAATGTGTAAGGAGATTGACTCTTCAAGTCTGAATCACATATACATACATAAAAATCAATATTATACATGCACATTTAAGTGTGTAGACAAAGGGATAACAGCCTCTGTTCTGTCATTTTTTCCCTTTCTTTTCTCTTCCACTTTCCAATTTCTGACCCACAAAATAAAGCTAATTTTTATGTGTGCATATACACACAATTAGTAAAATGCATTGGTTAAATATAAGCTAAATAAAATATTATTTAAATATAAGGCACTAGTCAGTCAGTCACTAAACAATCATTAAGTGCCTATAATGTCCCCAAGCACAGTGCTAGAAACTAGGAATACAAAGAGGCAAAAGACAGTGCCTGCTCTTGAGGAATTCACAAAATAATGGGGGAGAAAACAAGTAAACGAATATATACAAATTAACTGTATAGAAGACAAACAGTAACTAAGAGAAGCAAGCACAAAAATTAATATTGGTATGAAAGATTCCCTATAAAATATATATATGTATGTGTGTATATATATATATATGTATATATATATATATATATATAAAAATAAAAAAAAACTGTTAGTTGAGACTTAAAAGGAAACCAGAAAAGCCAATATGAGGAGATGAGGAGGAAAATATTCCAAGCATGGAAGAGTCAGAAAAAATTCCAGGAGTCAAGAGAATAATTGTTTTGTTTATAAAACAGCAAGAAGGCCAGTGTCATAGGACTGACGATTAAGTAGCAAGGAATCAGGTATAAGAAACTGGAAAAATAAGGGGGCTAGGTTATGAAGGCCTTTAGAAACCAAACAGGATTTTGTATTTAATCCCAGAGACAACTAGGAGTTCCAGAAGTTTATTGACTTTGGGGGTGGAATTTTAATACCTTTGGTGGCTGAAAAGAGATTGAAATGGAATGAGGAAAGACTTGAGGTGGGTAGACCCACTTGTAAACTACTGCAATAGTCAAGGCATCAGGTGATGAGCACCTGCACCTCAGTGGTAGCCAAATCAAAGGAGAAAAGGAGGTGTATTCAAGAGATGCTGGTATAGAGAGCTTCTTCATCTAGCAATTCTCTTTATATATTTATATATCATATGGATCCAGTCCCCATCCTCTGGGAGTTTTTGTGCTTATTTCTTCTCTTTGATGTTTCTTTTTGTCACATTTTGGAGATGGGAGAAGAATGACTCCTTTTGAACTTCCCACTTTACCAATATGATTAGAAAAATCTTGCCTAATGAACTGGTTTCCTAAAAGGGAAATAGAAGAGTAGTGGATTTGTCTCTGCAAAGTGCCTGCAAAATAAACAGTATAAAATTAACTACTGTTTAAAAATAGTGAATCCTTTTAGGGAATAAAATTGGGAAATCTGAAGAAAAAATAAAAAGCTGATTATCATAATAAAAACAACACCCACAAACCTCTTAACAGTAAATAAGTACTGGTGTGCAAAGTACTTTACATATATACATTTCCGTTTGATCCCTACTACAAACCAGTGAGGTAGATATTATTATTAATCTCATTTTATAGAAGATAACTAAGAATGGGAGACATTAAGCAACTTGCTTAAGGTCATATATTCAGTAAGTTACTGAAGTAGGAATGAAACATGTGTCTTCTAGATTCTAAGTCTTACACTTTTTCTAACTTATTCAACTCCCAAATGCTAAATATGTAAGAAATTCAAGTATGATGATCTCTATTATTGATATTTTACATTTTATGACACTATGTAGTACATTATTCTTAGTAAAATTTACAATATGATTAGACTTGGAAAAACTTAAAAGGCATTTATAAGGAAAACTATAAATTTAAAAACAAAATTATTCCACCCAAAAAACAAAAATACAAAGAGCTGAAATGATATTAAAAAAAAAACTATGTCCATAAGGAAAAAATAAAACAAAATTGTTGCTAAAGAATTTACATGGTAATCTATGGATTATGTTCCCAATCATGAAATAAAATTGTTTAAAAATAACAATACCCTTCATTAGGTTCAAAACAAAATTATCTGAATTTTTAAAAACATAAGCTGTATTTCAAGTAGTATCTATAAATGACAGGAATCTAACATTTCTTCAATTTGGGAATTCTAACCACCAGTAAAAACTGATACATGAACCAGAGTCAAAACACAGAAAGACAATTATAGACCAATATCCAAGTGAATATTGATGTTAGAATTTTAGCAAAAAGTCTATAAAAACATGAAATACTATGACCAACTTGTAATTTTTTTGCAGAAATGTAAGATTAATTCAATAAAAGGAAAACCTTAAACATAATGGGCCATATTAATTACAAGAATAAAGTATTGATCAGAAGGTGAAGGAAAAACTTTTGAAAAAAATAAAGCACTTATTTCTATTAAAAACATTAAAAAACAAAGCAATAAACAGATTTTTTTCTTTTACATAAGTAATATCTCTTTAAAATCAAAAGCCAGTTCTAAATGTAATAAAAATAAAGCAGAGGTTTGTCCAATAAAATGAAGAACAGAGCAAGGATATCCAATATCATCAATATTATTTCACATAAGTGTTGGAAATAGGAGATTTAGCAATAAAAAAAATTTTTTTTAAGAAATTGAGGGAATAAGTAGGCAAAGAACAAAAAAAAATTTTTTTTGCAAACATATTTTACTTACAGAACCCTACAGAGTTAATTTTAAAAATTAATCAAAACAATTTCAGCAAAGTCTCAGGCTATAACTAAATCCATATAAATTACCAGCATTTCTGAATATTACAAACAAAAAGAAGAGAGAGAAATTCCTTTTAAAAGAACTACAGAATGTGAATGTATAAAATACTTGGGAGTCTACCTTACAAGAATAAAGACAAACCTAGATTATTGGGAAAATTATCATTGGTAAATTAAACCAGTATAATCTCAACTCACTCTCCAGACTGTTCTATGTATTCACCATCATCCTTGCCCACTTAAAGATGCCTCTATACCCTGGGGCCTATTCTCTAGACTGATGGGGTCCTTGGCTGAGACTGTCACTCCATAAAAGATGCCAGTTATGTTCATTCACCTCAATCTTCAGGCTGTTCCACCTGATCTGAAGAAACAAAGATCAAGATTCTCAAGGAAAATAATGAAAAGAAGTGGGAACGGAAAGAGACTAACAACATCAGAACTCAAAAATTACACTATAAAACAGCTATACCATAAAGCTGACCTAATTCTAAGTAAAAATGTAAAACATAAGAAATTTTATTTATTTCCTTTTCTTGTCCACAGTACCCCATCAACTTATTGTTTTCTTTCTCGATCAATGTTCTAGAAAAAGTTATATAAACTTGTTGCCTCCAATTTTTCATACTCCACTCATTTCTCAACCTTTTGCAATCTGATCCAATCAAATGAAAACAGCTTCCCTGAGTTTCTTAACAATTTATTAACTACTAACATTTAATAGCTAATTCTAAAGATCTTTTTCTAAGTCCCACTTGATCTCTGTTTAAGTTTTGACACTACTGAATTTCCTAGATTCTTTCTCTCATGACTTCTACAATACTGACCTCTTCTGGTTCTCTTCCTAAATAAAATTATTCCTTAAAGATTTTGATCCTCTCCATCACCTTACAGTAGTTCTATTCCAAGGTTCTCTCCTGGAATGGCTTTTCTATCCAACCTCACCCAGGGTAATATCATTTAATTCCACTAAATCAAATACTATCTCCATGAGAATGACTCATTCTATCTTCTCAAAGACTGCCCCCAAAAGGTCACAATTTCTTTCTCCCACTCTAAACCTTTTACCCATCTTCAGCCTCTCCTTATCTACTGCTCAGTTCTGTACTTCCTACAAACAATCCCAAGTCTTCACCATTCTTTAAAAAAAAAAAAAAAAAAAAAAAAACAACAAAAATAACTGTTGTTACATACTATACAGTCCCTTCAAATAAGAAGGCATATAATATTACTTCTCCCCTTTCACAGTCAAACTTTTTTTAAAATTTTATTTGAAAAAACAATAAGAAAAAAAAAGAAAAACAGAAAAGGAATACAAAATAAAATAAAGCAAAATAAAAGAGAACATTGTCATATGCCCAGCAGATCAAGAACTGTGTGTGTGAACAACACTACTACAAGACTACATGATGATCAATTCTGATGGACGTGGTTCTCTTCAACAATGTGATTCAAACCAGTTCCTATTGTTCAGAGATGAAGATAGTCACATACATCCAGAGAGAGGCCTGAGGGAACTGAGTGTGAACCACAACATAGCATTTTAACGCTTTCTGTGAATATTTCCATGCATTTTGTTTTCCTTCTTAGGTTGTTTTTTTCCTTCTCTCTTTCTAGATCTGATGTTTCTTGTGCAGTAAGATAACTATAGATATGTATACATATATTGGATTTGTCATATAATTTAACATATTTAGCATGTATTAGATTACCTGTCATCTAGGGGTGGAGGGTGGGGGGAAGGAGGAGAAAAGATTGGAACAAAAAAAAAAAGTTTTTTTTGCAAAGGTCAATGTAGAAAAATCACTCATGTTTTGTAAATAAAAAACTTTTAATAAAAATAAAAGGGTGTGTGTGTGTGTGTGTGTGTGTGTGTGTATCTGGAATAAATGTTATTCGTGAATGTCCCCCTTTTTTTTACTTCCTTGTAAACTGTACCTTATTAACTTTATTCTTTTTCTCCCTTTCATCCCCCAACATTACCCCCAAGCAAGCTATAGTTATGAAAAAAAATATTTATGTAAACATATGTAGGACACACAAGCACACAACTTTCCTATCCCTGCTGACTGCTTAAATTCTGCTCCATAACTTGCTTTGCTATTACTTAACCACCCTCCACCCAGGGATCCCTCCCCTGTCTTCTTCCTTCACCCTTTGCTTCCCCATCCCTCCCCCATTCATTTCTTTACAGATTTTGGAGGGTACTATACTTTCATGGTATATAGATAGAGTTGCCTATTGAACCTATTCCTGATGTGAGTAGATTTTCAAAACTACCAGTCCTCCTCCATATCTAATGCCCCTGTATCTACTCTTCCCCTACACCTCATTTGTATAGCATGATGACTGTTTTTTCCTTAAGTATGTCAATCTTTCTTTTGAGCCACTTTGTTGCTGTGAATCTTAAACATATAGTACACATTTCCCATGTAAAAAAGAAAAACAAAAACAAAACAATTTGCCTATATTTAAAGTTTGCCCACGTTGAGTTCCTTAAAAAAAATCTTTGATACTGGCTCTTCTATGTTAAATTTTCTGTTAAGCTGATAAAAAGTCCTGGAAATCTACAAGTTCGATGAATATCCATTTTTTTCTCATTTAAAATTATAATTTTGCTGAATGATATTTTTGGCCATAGGCCTAGTTCTTTTGATTGTCAGTAGATATTATTCCAGGGCTTCCAGTCTTTTATTGTGGCTGCTGAATAAATCCTGTATAATTCTAATTCTAGCTCCAGTATATTTAAATTTATTTTCTTGTTTCTTGAAAAATTGTCTCTTTGATTTGGGGGTTTCTAAATTTGGCAATAACATTATTATGTGTTTTCCACAAAGGATCTCTTTGAGATGGTGATCAGTGGATTTTTGCTATTTCTACTTTTCCCTCATGCTCTATTACTCCAGGACAACTTTCTTGGATTATTTCCTGCATTATTGTGTCAAAGTTCTCTTTCTTGTCACAACTTTCTGGTAGTCCAATTATTCTTATATTTTCTCTTTTTGTTCTGTTCTCCAGATCTGTCATTTTTCTTATGTTTCACATTCTATTCTAGTTTATCATTCTTTATAATGTTTATTTCTTGTCACTGGCTTCCCCTTGCCCAATTCTAATTTTCAATGCATTATTTTTATCTTTGAGGCTCTTTAACTCCCTTTGTAGTTGGTTAACTTTTTTTCATAATCTTATTTTTCTTGGATTTTTTTTTAAAGTTTTTCCTCAATGTCTCTCATTTGATTTTTAAATTCTTTTTTGAGTTTTTCTATAAATTCTCTCTGGGCAGGGAGTCATTTCATGTTATTCTTTGGGATGGAAGTTCTTTTTACTAAAGTGTCCTCCGCTGAAGATGAATCTTGGTCTTCCCTGTTTGCATAATATGTTTCAATGTGGGGTTCTTTTTTCTTTGTTGCTTCATTTTTTTTTTAAATAAGACGTGTGCTTCAGCTTTCCTTCAGTTCTCCCCTCAGACCAGAAACTCCAAATCAAGAGCCTCCACCCTCCTGCAAGTGCCTACAGCTAACAGAGTCCAGGCTCCACAACTTCTGTAATCACCATGTGCTGATTCCATATCAGCAGTACAGCTGGGCCTGGCGTTCCTAATAGGTGGAAGTTCCCTCAGTCTTCTCAGATTCAGACCCCAGGCCAAAAACAGTCCAGAAGGTGAAAGTCTCTTTGGCTCCAGCTGAGGATCCAGCCACACCCAGCTAGCCCGAGGGGTCCCCATTTGGTATTTCAGCAGAACTAGTCAGGAGGCATTTGCACTTCAGACAGGTTAATAGCCTCAGAATTTTCTTCAAATCTTCTTGGGTTGTACCAGGACCCCTGCTCTGTTCCAAATCTTCTTGATTTTTCTATGTGCACCCTGAGTTACAAATTTGTTCTATTTGTGGGGGAAATCTGGAAAGCTTGAAATTTACCAACCTACTCAGACATCTTCCCAGAATCCTCCCTCCTCAAACTTCTTTAAAAAAAAAAAGAAGAAAAACCTAATTACTAATGTTACTTTCCTCTTCTCTCACTTCCCAACTTGCTGAAATTCTTCAAATTGCCAATGATCCTTTAATTGCCTAAACTGATGACTCAATCTTACTCTGAAGCAGGCTGGCATCACCTCAGTCATGGACTATTACAATAACCTTCCTTGTTTCAAGTCTCCCCCCTGTCCAGTCAGTCCTTCACTCATCAACTAAAGTGATCTTCCTAAAAAGCAGATCTTCCTATCATACTCCCCTACTCACTAAATTCTAGTAACTCCCTATTAATTCCAGGATCTAATCTAAAATCCTATTTGGATTTCAAAGTTCTATACAACCTGGTTCCTCTTCACCTTTACAGCTTTCTTGTATTTATTTACTCTGCAATCCAATAACTCCTGTTAGTTCCTCACAGAGGACAAGTTATCAACTAAGACTGTAACTTTTTACTAACTATTCTATTGGACTGCATTCTCTGGCTTCCTATAAGACTTAGCTAAAATTCTTTATTTTACAAAAGATGTTTATCAATCTACATCTTCTGAGATTACTTTTAATTTACCCCATACATGGCGTATATACATAGTTAATTACAACTTGTCCTCCTCATGTGAGTTTCCTGAGGACAGGAACTGTGTTAATTTTTCTTTGTATGCCTGCTGCTTTATAGCATAGTGCATGCCATATAGTAAGCACTTATAACTGATTGCTGACTTAATTAACCACACTTGCTTTCCTGGGTTTTGTGATAGTTGTCTCTCTTGGTTTTCTTCTATCTGACAGCTCTCTCTGTTTTCTAACATTTTATAGCATTTTGAGAGACTAGTTGAAAGATCGATTACAGAGTAATAGCATGGAAATTTAAAAAAAAATTAAGAATGCTATTGCAATAATTTAATAGTGTATATAAAAGTCTTTGTAATAAAATTTCAAAATCTTCATTTAACTAGTTACTAAAAGTATGTTCTTCAGCAACTTAACCTTAACTACCTTGCAAAAACAGGAAAGAAGGGCAAAAGAAGTATGTTCTTCGGGGGCAGCTAGGTGGCGCAGTGGTTAGAGCACCAGCCCTGAAGTCAGGAGGACCTGAGTTCAAATCTGGTCTCAGACACTTCCTAGCTGTGTGACCCTGGGCAAGTCACTTAACCCCAATTGCCTCAGCAAAAAGCAAAAAAAAAAAAAAAGAAGTATGTTCTTCAATACTGACAGCTTTACTAATAAGAGATATGGGCATAGAAAATAGAAGAACTACTTCAAAATAAATACTACAGCCATAGATGAGACTCATCATAGTTTGTAACTATCTTCTGAAATTACATGTAAGAGACACTGCTAAAAGATAACCTGAGATTGGTTTGGTAATCTATAAATTATCCAATAGCTGATTATTAGTCCCCAAAATTGTATATCTTCCCATGTCAACATCTATCAGAAAATCAAAAATGACCATAAAAAGAAAAACTAAGAATTTTAGCAAGGTATAGCAAACTAAAATTATAATGTTTTTAGGTCTTTATATTTATGATAATTATAAATCAAAGGCTCTGAAATACAAAAGGATGAAGGAAATAATCTTTTTCATGTTCTACAACGAATATAACCAAAATCAGAAAACCAATTAAACAAATTTTTTTCTATACATAAGGTTTATTTCATATCTAATGAAAACTTTTATATTTCACAAATAATATTCAGGTACTAGTAATATACAAGAAGAATAAGCCAGAAAATATACTCAAGAAACCTCTGGCATTTGAGGAAAATAATAATTAATTTCTAGGGAAGAAACTATAGCACAGAGCCACTTCAATCTGAGTCCTAAGTTTAAAAAGATAAATTTATTAAAAAAAAAAAAAAACTCTTTAAACACAAATTTGTAGTCTTGATATTGGAAAAAAATTAATCATCCTTAAACTTAACTCAAAATTTTCCCTAATTGGCCTACTTGTAATGCAAATAACTATGCAAAGGAAGACTACAACCAAGACACAGTTTATATTGCTGAATTTCTACTTATTAAAAAAAAGGCAATTTTAAAAACTAATTCCACTGATAATTTAAAATTCAATCAATAACTTCAATACTCTATTGCAAACTGTTGTAAGGTGCTAAACAAGCAGCACAATTTATTTTCATCTTCCCTACTTATCATACCTTCTCTTTTTAGTTATACTAATGAAGCACAAAATCATCAAATTATAGGGAAAGAGAGAGATAGGAAGCAATAAATGAAAAGACCAGTCCACAAATAAGAAAATCAACTAATGAAAAATCAATTGTCAGCTACAAATAAAAACTCTTCTTCAATGTAAAAAAATGAATTAATGTTTTAATATAGAAAAAAATGACTCCAAAATAAGTAGAATACTTTTGTGGACTTCTACAAAATTAGACCATTTCAATTTTCAGAAAGGTTTATATGAAAGTATCAGTCTGCTCAAAAGATTTGTTTGACAGCTACAAAAATAAACAACCCATAATTAAGTACAAAAACAAGCTAGAGAAAAAGCAAGAGATCACTATTAAATTAAATTAATCATTTCATTCAACATATATTTAAGCACTTACTGTCTGTATAAAATTATAACTTTCTGTATAAAAGTTATAAACATTCACATTCTAAGAATAAAATTTTATTGAGGGGCAGCTAGGTGGCGCAGTGGTTAGAGCACCAGCCCTGAAGTCAGGAAGACCTGAGTTCAAATCTAGTCTCAGACACTTCCTAGCTGTGTGACCCTGGGCAAGTCACTTAACCCCAATTGCCTCAGCAAAAAAAAAAAAAAAAAAAATTATTGAAAATTAATCTCAAATAGTTTAATTAAATCTGACAACTCTGGCACAAAATTTGGGCACAGAAAAATCTTTTAAAGTTAATTACCTGCTAAAATGGAAATCAGGTACTTTCTTCCATTTTACTGCCTGAGAGACTTGACTATTGGCCATTAGGTTCCAAAAGCAACAAACAAACAAAAAAAAAAAAAAAAAAAAAAAAAAACACCCTCTACCCTATTTTTGCCATGTATATGTAATTTTCATTTTAAAAAAAATGTTTTTGTAATTTTCATTTTTAAACTAAAGAGCAACTCAATCATTTTTTATTAGAATCAAGCTAATGAGAGTTTCATTATTAGCAAAAATGACATTTCACTTGTAATTTAAGGATTCACAAAGCACTTAGACCTTCAAAAACACTCAAGACCAAAATATTAAGTATTTTCACTTGCATTTTTCTCCAGCCATCTAAATATGTAATTTGAATAGCAGAATCATGACACTAGGAAGTGATCTTTCAATCAGTTTAAATAATCATAATCTAAGCAGTCAAGTCAATAAGCTTTGGGATCTTTGACAACACAATTATATTTTACATACATATTTTACAAAGACCTACCTGACTTCTTCTAGCAATGAGAAGTTCTACTTCAATTTATTTATTATTAAAGCTCATTGAATTCAAACTTATAAAAAAGTATTTCACCATATTTAGAAAAGATTGCATATTTCAAGAATTTTGAAAAAGAATTTAGAAAAACAAACCTTCGATATGCTGTGAATTGAACTATGAAATAGTAGTTTAACCATTTTGGCAAACTGAAATCATGAATAAATGACTGAAATGAATCAACACTTATTAAATACTTATTATGTGGGACAAGTACTGTGCTAAGCACAGGGAAACAAATACAGACGTGAAGACAGTTTCTGGCCTGTAATTAAAAAATAAAACTGTCCATATCCTTTGAACAAGACATTTCACTACTAGACATAAACTCCAAAAAGGTCAGTGATTAAAAAAGAGAAATCACATAGATATCAAACAAGGAACAAAGGTATGCACTGGGGATATATAGGAAGGCCAAAAAGGAGATTACATTCTAAAGACAAAGATAACCTGTAAATAAACAATTGGGATACATAAAGAGTAAACAAGAAGTAATTTAGAGAGGAAAGCTCTAACCCTTGGGGAACCAAGAAAGGACTCCAGAATAAGATTTTTGGGCTGAGTCCTAAAAGAAACCAAGGACTCCCAAAAAGATGAGAGGAGAAAAGAGAACATTTGAAGGACATAAAGTGATAATGAGTGCAAAGGCACAGAGAAGGAAACTAAATAGGGAAGTATGGCTGGATTGCAGTGTACTACAGAATAAAGAGTAAGAAGAATGAAAAAGGTAGGGAAGGACCAGGTGAAGGAAAGTTGTGAAGAACTTTAAAAGACAAAGAACTTCATATCTAATTCCAGAAGTATAAGGAATTGCAGTTCTCGGAGCAAGGAGTGATTTGACAAAGTCAAAGTCAAAACTACTCTTTAGGAAAGTCATTTTGGCTGTAGTATGAAGGACAGATTATAGTAGGAAGTTATTAAAAGACTATTTCAATCTATCCAGCCAAAAAAAAAAAAATGATGAAGGCCTACACTAGGATGGTAACTGTGCAAGTATAGAGAGAAAAAAAATTATAGCAGCATTTTTATAGTAGAGAAAACAGGAAATAATATTAATACTTACTGATTAGGAAAGGGCTAATGTATGTAATGGAATATTACTGCCCCGTAAATTATGAACAAGAAGGACACAGATAGTCATGCAAAAAACTTATATGAATGGACACAAGTAAGCAGGACAAATTTCTGGTTCATTATGCAGAAAGGCAATAGAAATGTAAATAAAAAGGAGTAGTAAAAAATTTAACTAAGTACTCTGAAATTAAAATGAGCCAGCTTGTACCCAAAGAATGATATAAGAATACACTTTCCTCCCTTCTTCATAAAGGTAGAAGACAGCAAAAGCACATAGCATCAATATGAAAGTTGTTTAGTTCTGCTGAAGAAACTGCTTTTTCCCTTTTTTTAAATTCTTTGTTTACATGGAGGACTCTCTGAAAGGGATAAGGAAAGGGATATATTAGGAAATGAATGTGACATAAAAACAAAAAATATCAATAAAATTTTAAATTCTTTTTAAAATTATAAACTATATTTTAAGAGGAAAAATAAGATGCTGAACTTAAGTGAAAGTCTTCCTGATTACACTGTGCCTGCTTCAAATAAGCCTTTCCAACCTTCCTTTGTTATTTAATTGTTCAAGCCAGAAGACTAGACCAAAAAGAACTCCACATTAAGAGTCAAGACTCTGACTGAAGATCCTAACTACTAAAATGCATGATTTAATAAAATAGCTTTTTTTTTTTTTATTAACTGTTTCAGATGCTAAGAGGCTAATTTGCTTTCAGATTTGAAGCTCTGTTCAGACAATTGAGGTTTCTGGAAGGCTAAGAAACATCTAATTACATATTATTTTTTATAAGGTGCATATCTGTGTGTTTCAGCAGCATACATATTAAAATAAGGTACAAATCTGTTTAAAAAGCTAGTGTGTATGCGAAAACCAATATGCATGTACACAAAAGCACAAACACATTAAATATAAATAGCAGAATATATACATTTTATAAGAAACAAATGAATACATTGTATGTGTGTATATACACAAACACAAATACATATATTTTATATGCTGTTGCACAAATTTATCCAGTATAATGATTAAAAGCCTAAAACAAAATAGTATGTCTCTTATCTAATACAGTAAGATCACTGAGTTATTGTCAATCTCAGAGATATGGTTTTGGGGAAAAATTGGACAAATTCTTTATATTTATTTCTTCTACAAGTTAAAATCTTTTTATTAAATAACAAAGCCACTTAGTATTGACCAAAAGGAATGCTACGTATGATTAAAAGTATCTTTGCCAACCTCTTATTGTAAGCTTGCTATATAACTGTGAATTCATTTCCTTGTCTCGCTGGAAACGCCGAAATTCATCAACTGCTTCACGTATCATAGTGACAGCCAAGACAAATCCCTATTGAAAACAAAATAACACAAAATATTGCTCAAAAAGGGTTTTTTTAAACAAAGAAAAATGTGCCTAAAATGGTACCAAATTTAACTTTTTCCTTAATTTATTTTATAAAAGATAAATGAACTAATACAAATAAAGAAAAAGGCATGAGTAACAAAAACATTTCAAAACCAACTGCAGTTGATTTTTGGAGTATTCAAGGAAACTAATAAAATTAATATATAATTTAATGTTTTAAAATAACAATCAAAATATTTTAAAAATCACCTTTAATAAGATGGTAAATTACATGCATAATGTACTGGAATATGAACATCAAGTTAATAATAACCAGTAAAAATATTTATAAATTCCTGCAATCTATCATCACAATAAAAGTCAGTAGGTGAGCGACCCCACTGAACATCTGTTTTGGGGGAAGTAAGTGAAGTGGTATTTTTACAATATTCATATCTTTCATTGAGAGAAGAAAAAAGTGATACAGATTAATTTCAGGATATCTAAATAAAACTTTGTACCTACTTCTTAATTTGAATCCCTGACAAAACACAAATATGTGGCTGATACACAACTTTTGCAGCTTACAAACTTCCTGGCAATTCATCAGTACTTTTCATGTTATTCTCCCTGTGACTAGATAAATTACACTTAAGTTGGATTCACTGCACTGATGACCTTTCTTTGGTCTATATTATGAATGACAAGTCTCATTTCAAACATATGAAATGATATAAACATATTAAATAACACACAACTCCAAGTGAGTATTAGTATTCCTTTTTCTAAAATTTTACTGTATGATATATAGCTTGAATTAAGTGAACTTACTGGGTATGTCTTGGATATCTTTGAGACAAAGAATTGTTTACAATACACAGGATTTGATCTATATAATACATATTTAAAATGTGTCCTTGAGCTATAATATGACTCTCTAATGTCTCTATTATAGATATGATTTTAGTAGTTTTTAAATTTAATAGGTTTACCTTACAAGTACTTAATAACTTCTGTCTTAATAGGCAGAAAGGAAAATCTTTAGTGTCTTACACTTAGAAAAAAAAAAAAAGATTTTATTGGCAAATTTCCTCTAAAAAAAAAGATTTTATTGGCAAATTTCCTCTAAGGTGTTTGGTCAGAGCAATCTATAACTGGAAAAACAGAAATATAAAGTCTGACATTTCTGCTTGCCATAAAGGATGAGTTAAAAATGTAGATTTTGCCTTTATAAAAGTTTACCGTATATGTTTTTGTCTTTCTAGTTTTCTACATTATAAAAATACAAATTTACTGATAAAACACACTGTAAAAATAAAAGGTGATTGATAATTCCAAAATAGAAGGCTGGATTTAATAACTTGTAGTCAATTACATTTAAAAAGGCCTCAAAAGTCTCTCTCAAAAGTTGAAAGATCACATTAAATTAATTAACTAATATTCTTAACTGCAGATATCTCCCAAAAAGAGGATTAAAGTTACATTCAAAAATCAGTTAAGATATAAATTAAAACTCCAATTTTGCCTTACCATAAAGCTATGGTTTTATCCTGAATAAATCAGAAAATGTTTAGAAAAATGAGCTATATTAGCAAAGAAAAACACTAATTGTTTATTACTTAAATGAATGTGAAAGGTAGAAATAGCTACTACATGAATATTAAAGAAAGCTGAAAACTGGAATTACTAAAGAATAGTCCCAAGAGAGACAGAGTTGGACATATATAAAAAATTAAGATAGCATCACAAAGCAATACAAGCCTCTTCTATCCTCAGCATATGCCTTACCAACAAGATTAGAAAAATATTGGCTTAAAAAGAGGAGAAAGATATATACTTTTTAGTTCTTTTTTGATCTGTAGATTACAGGTTTCCGAACATGGTGAAGGAGTTCTTCAAGCCCACTATTTTTACAAAAATACCTACTGGCTCTGAGATACCACTACACACCTGTCAGATTGGCTAAGATGGCAGGAAAAGATAATGATGAATGTTGGAGGGGATATGGGAAAACTGGGACACTGATACATTGTTGGTGGAATTGTGAACGAATCCAACCATTCTGGAAAGCAATCTGGAACTATGCTTAAAAAGTTATCAAACTGTGCATACCATTTGACCCAGCAGTGTTCTACTGGGCCTATATCCCAAAGAGATCTTAAAGGAGGCAAAAGGACCCACATGTGCTGTTTGTGGCAGCTCTTTTTGTAGTGGCAAGAAACTGGAAACTGAATGGATGTCCATCAATTGGAGAATGGCTGAATAAATTATGGTATATGAATGTCATGGAATATTATTGTTGTGTAAGAAACGATCAGCAGGACGATTTCAGAGAGGTCTGGAGAGACTTGCATGAACTGATGCTGAGTAAAATCAGCAGAACCAGGAGAACATTATACACAGCAACAAGACTATATGATGATCAATTCTGATGGTCATGGTTGTCTTCAACAATGATGTGATTCAAGCCAGTTCCTATTGTTCAGCGATGAAGATACATCCAGAGAGAGGCCTGTGGGAACTGAGTGTGGACCACAACACAGCATTTTAATGCTTTCTGTGACTGTTTGCTTGCATTTTGTTTTCCTTCTTAGGTTGTTTTTTTTTTCTTCTTTCTAGATCTGGTTTTTCTTGTGCAGTAAGATAACATATATTGGATTTGTCATAAAATTTAACTTATTTAACATGTATTAGACTACCTGTCATCTAGGGGCGGGGGTGGGGGGAAGGAGGGAAAAAGCTTGGAACAAAAAAAAAGTTTTGCAAAGGTTAATGTAGAAAAATTACACGTTCTGTAAATAAAAAGCTTTAATTAAAAAAATACCTACTGGGAGGTAGAAACTATTGTTATTCTCATTTTAGAGTAAAGAAATTGAGGCAGACAGATGTAAATTGACTTGCCAAGGGTCACACATAGTAAGGCTAGATCTGAACTCAGGTCTTCCTCATTCCAGGTCCAACATTCTTTCTTCACTATGCTGCTAGCTAATGCAAGAAACCTGAACATAATAAACTTAGAAAAGGTAAATACGTGCACATGGCCTGTCACTGATAATTATAAATACCACTATAATATCCAAATTAGACTAAAAATGATTTTCAAATAATAAATTTTGTAAATAAAATCTTTCTCCTACAACAGCAATCTAAGAGCTCTTCTTGTATGTGTGATGACATAACTCATAATAAAAGTGTATCACTTTATGTTTAAAAAAAGGGAGAGGGGCAACTAAGTGGCACAGATAAGAGCACTGGCTCTAAAGTCAGGAGTACCCGAGTTTAAATACAGCTTCAGATACTTATTAATTCTGTGACTCTGGGCAACTCAAATAACCTTAAATGTTTCTAAAAAGAAAAAAAAAAAATGGGGCAGCTAGATGGCACAGTGATCTTGATCAAAGAGTAAAGAATAGAAAAGATGATAATCTTATCAAATATGCTGATCTTTATCCTACAATTAACTAAAATTAGTTATCCCAAATCCCTTGACCTTCTGTCCTATTCTTTGTTATATCTTTATGAATCCCAAATTTAACAACATATTCCTATTTGTTTTTTATTCAGATGCTGCTGAATATAAGTGGATAAAATCATGAAGCCATGCTAAAAGGATTCATTATTAATATATATTATCTAATCTCAACTAGGTCTTTACTTCCACAAGACAATCTATTCTTCCTTGGTCAAAAAGCATTTATTGGTCACTATAATGCATTAAGCACTACTAGGGGATAGAAAGAAAGTTAAAAAAAAAAAAAAAAAAGACTGCTTTCCAGGAGCTCATAGTCTAATGATAGAGATAACATGCCAACCACAATATAAATATATGATAAACTGAAGATAATTAACAGAACCAAGGTATTAACATAAAAAATGGCGAACAAAGGCCTTTCATTACAGAACTGGGATTTTATCCAGGGCTTAAAGTGAGGGAACTCAGAAAGTAAAGATAAAGAATAAGAGAATCCCAGGTATGAGGGACGACCAATGAAAATGCAGTTAGAAGATGGCATGCCTTGTGTGAAGAAAAGCAAAAGCCAATGTCATTTAATGGCAGAGTATATTGCAAATAATAAAATATAAAAAAAAACTGGAAAAGTATAAGGGGGTCAGATTATGAAATGTTTTTTGATCAAATTGAGGATTATATAAATTTGATCTTGGAAGTCAGAGGGAACCAATGGGTTTACTGAATTAGAGGGTGGGGGAGAGGGAGTTATCACATCTTCCCTTTAGGAAAATCACTTCAATGGTTGAATGAAAGATATCCTGGAATAGGGAGAGACCTGACACAGGAAGGCTACTGGTGTGAGGTGATAGGGGCCTGAACCACAGTGGTAGCAGGGTCAGTGGAAAGAAGGGGGCATATAGATGTTAAGAAGGTAGAAATAACAGGACTTGGCAAAATTGGATGTAAGGGCAGGGAGAAGACAGAAAATGAGGAGTTCAAGAAGACATCTAGGTTGAGAATCTAGATGACAAGGAGGGTGATAAGATCCTAAAGAATAACAGGAAAATTAGGAAGAAGGGAGAAGTCTTAGAGGGAAAGATAATAAATGCTGCTCTTGACACATTAATTTTAAGATAGTTCCAGATGTCCAAAAGACAGCTGGAAATGTAGGCTAAAGGTTAATAGAGTAATATATCTATTTTGATTGGATAACCAAATTTATTTTAAAAAATTCATCAAAGAAAGTCGATAATTGAACCCATCAGAATTGAGGAAGATGAGAGGGCCATAGGATAGAACATACTCAAGATGAAGATCAAACAAAGATGATGGAGAAGGAGTAGGAGAGAGACAAGCAGGAGACTAAGAAAGCAGTCAAGGAGAAGAGATTATCCAAAGAAAAGGGGATGATCAGTAGTGTCAAAGGTTGGAGAGAAGTCAAGTATAAAGATTAAGAAAAGATTATTAGATTTGGCGATTAGGAGGTCATTAATAACTTTGGAGAGAGCAGTTTCAATTGAATGATGGGGTTGCAAGTCAGTGTGCATAGTTAAGAAGAGAGTGGAAAAAAAAGTGGCAACCCTAATTATTGATGGCTTTCTCAAGGAGTTTAGCTACTAAAAGGAGGAGATATGGAATGATGATAGTTACCATAGATGGACAGATCAAGTTGGAGTTTTATGAGAATGGAGGAGATATGGATATGTTTGTAGGGAGTAAGAAACAACCATTAGACAGGAGACCAAAGACTGATGAAGAAGGGAGTAGAAATAATAGCGGGGCAGTCTGCTGTAGAAAAAAAGGAGGAAATGAGATCACTTATTCAATGTTCAGGGATTTGCCTTGGCAAAGAGAAAGGGTACTTTGTAAGATAGTGATAAAAGAGGAGAGAATGGTGGAAGCTGTCAAAGTAAAGTGAGATAGGAGGAAAAAACAGGGACTTTTAGTGTATGGATCAAAAATAAATTTTTTTTAAAGCAAAATATACAAAGTTTCTCAACTGAGAAGCCATGGGAAGTTTGAAGAGGGACAAAAAGAACTGGAAAAACTCTATAGTAAGTAAGATAATGATTCAATTAAAAAAGTATAACTGTATTGCCCTGCCACAGTAGGTGCCCAGTTGAGATCTGGATTATTGCCAACTAAGGGAGAGAGTGAGGGAAATGGAGGGGAAAAGTTTGAAACACAAGGTTTTGCAAGGGAGAATGTTGAAAATTATCCATACTTATTATGTTATGAAAATAAAAAGCTTTAATAAAAAAATTCTTTTTAAAAGCCAGGAAAAAAGAAAAGAAAAGAAAAGAAAAATATGCTGGTGGACAATCGTTTAACCTTCACTGCAAAGAGCTACTTAACACAGGATTAGCAATAAGCAAAAGAAAGACAAAATTTCCTTTCAGCTATATCTTTTTATTTTCTCTTCATAGACACTTGTAAAGATGCTAAATAAACAATCAAGTGATTAATTCCAAACAGCAGAAAAGGATTCACGTACTAAAATTTTGAAAAATCCCAATTTGGAATAGAATTAATAGATTTTTGCTATAGAAATATTAAAATACAAAAATTAAAGAGTAACATCTAAAAATGATAAGACTTTTTTAAAAAAAGTCTCCTAATTTTAATCTACTTACTCAACTATTAATTTTAAAAAATTACTTCTCACCAGAGATCTGAATAAGAAGTCAATTTGTCCCTGATGCTATATTTTCAGTAGGCTGATTTTCCATAAACCAATAAAATGATAAATATAATGAAAGTACTTTTATTTATTAATGCAATAATGGCTAGCATTTATTTATTAATTTAAAGGGTAAAGCATTTTACATTATTATCTCATTTGAACTTTACAACAACTTTGGGAGGCAAGTAGCTATTATTAGCCCCTTTTGATGGATGAAGAAAGAATCTGTGGCAGAGAGATTACATGATTATAGCCCCAATAACACAGTAAAAAGGAAGATTTGAACTCAGATCTTCCCAACTCCAAGTTTAGTATTCTATGGACTATGCTTCCTAAAAAACTATTAATATTCACAATAAATACAAATAAATAAAAATTTAAAGTTTATTTCTAAATAAGGCCTTAATATCCAAATTACTTTTGACAATAGCATAATTAATCATTTTGTTCAGTCTTTTGGAATTTAGAGACATTTGGGTCTGATATGTTGTTTATTCTTCTCTGTGGAAGATGACCATGCCATCAGGAAGTGCATGCAATGAACTGAATTTAAGTGAGGGAGGATTGTGCAATGGCACTAGCTTCACTTTCCCCCACAGAACCATCTGAGTCCAGTGACCAGATATAGCTTGAAAGGACTGGAGATGGCCCTGGATATAATGGGAGACCTAGGCCTTTTTAAGTTAAGGTTTTTAACAAGTCTCAGTTTGACTGAGGTAACTGATCATTCAGTGATTAAGGCTAAATAAGAAAAAAATGAGGAAAAAAAAGTCCTGTTTTTTAATCTCATCAAAAATAAATAAAATAAAAAAGGAATCAATCTGGAAAGGGAAGACATTCAGGATTTTGGTTCCAAAACAGTAACAATTGCCATTTACCCTGAATCAATCAGGGCCAAAACAAAGACAAAGTGGGTTTAGCTCAGGACCTTTTGTTGGTCAATCAATGAGAGTTAAGAGTGGTTTGGATTTCCAAAATACATTCATAAAGATTCTGCCATATTTAGCAGCTGTCCTATACCTATCTCAATGTGGTAGTACTTATCCACCCATTTTAAAGATTGGGATAACACTATCAAACACCTTCTTCTTGATACTTTCTCTTAGATACTACTCTCTCCTGGTTCTCTATTTGACTATTTTTTCTCTATTCCCTTTGCTGCATCCTCATCCACATCATGTCTATTAATCATAACTATATCATACATGAATTTAATTATCATCTCTATATTTATGATTCTCAAATCTACCTTTCCTGTTCCAATCTCTATTATCTCCAATCTAGTACACATCCAACTGCCTTTCAAATGTCTTGAACTAGGGGGTCCAGTAGATATCAAATTCAATATATTCAAAACAGAACTCAATCTTGCTTTGTAAATCCTCCTTACCTCCTACCACCTTTATTATTAATAGAAGACAAGATCCTTCTAGGTTCAGACTCACAACCTAAGAGTCATCCTCAATTCCTCTCCCTCTCCCATATCGAAGCTGATATCAATGCCTGTTAATTTCACTGTTGCCACATCCTTTGAAAATCCCCCTTTCTCTCCTCTGACATTGCCACCCTCATCACCTCACTACCACACTAGCCTGCTGCTTCATATCTCTTCCTATTCCAATCCATTTTCCATTCAGCCACTACAGTGATTGTCCATGCCATTTCCATTCTCAATAAACTTCAATGGTTTCCTATTGCCTCTAAGAACAAATACAAAATGGTCTATTTGGCATTCAAAGCCTGTCATAACCTACCCCCTCTCTCCTTCAAGTCTTCTTATACTTTACACCCCAGCATACACTCTGATCCAGTTACACTGGTCTCCTGGCTGTTTCAGGAACAAGATAACTCTCAGCTCTCACCATGCTCTCTGGCTGTCCCCCAAGCCTGGAATGCTCTCACTCCTCTACTCCAACTACTCATCTCCCAGTCTTCCTTTAAAATCCCATCTCCTAGAGGAAACCTTCAACAATCCCTCTTAATTCCAATGCCTTCACTCTGTTAATTATTTGCTATTTATCCTGTACATAGTTTGCTCTGTGTGTCTCTCCCATTAGATTGTAAACTCCTTAAAAGGAGGGATGGCCTTTGGCCACTTTTTGTATCCCCAATACTTAAGTTCACCGAACTGAACTTAATTGATAGCACGACCAGGTTACAACCTAGGTTTCCTGTTTCCTAATCCAATGGGATTCATTATATTCTACTGCCATCTCCATGGCCTTCCTTCATATGTGAGGATTCTTCAACAGGCCTGGGGTGGGGGTGGGGGTAACAGAGATACATGGAACCCCAAAAAGTCAAGTTTACAAACTTTTTTGCCCTTTGGAGCATTTCAGTAGAACAAAAGACTTTTTTAAGCAGAATAGCCCATAGATGCCTACTCTCTAGGGCAAAAACAGTTCAGATATTAATGGGGCAGAGTCTTGATTTGATGATGATGATGATGAACACATGATGACTGGGTGTTCGATTTTCATTATAACTACAGTAAATTATTTATATCAGAAGTATAATCTATAAATATGACCATATGACAAATATTAATACAAGAGACACGCCCTCATTTCTCTCCACCTTGACGCCTATAAATTTGTTTGAGAATGGTCTTCCATTCTTATGAATTCTCATAGCACTTTATAGTGTTCTGGCACCAACCATATTCTATTTTGTAATAAAATCCAAACTCTCCTACTGGGCTTCAGACTCCAGAAAGGCAAGAACTATGAATTATTCTATTACTTCTTCAGCCCAATGCTTGACACATAACTGATTAGGGAATGACTGATGAACAGATGATATGAAAATTGGTACAAGAGCAGATTGGTGGCACAGTGGAAAGAGAACTCAATTTTGAATCAGGAAGACTCCTCTTCATCAATTCAAATATAACCTCAGATGCTTACTAACTCCATGGCCCTGGGCAAGTCATTTAACCCTCTCTGCCTTAGTTTCCTCATCATTTAGTTTTCTAAAAAGAGCTACAGAAGAAAATGCCCAACTATTCCAATATCTTTGACAAAAAAATCCCCAAATGGGGTAACAGAGTGAAATGAATGAACAAAAATTGGGACAACTACTGTCTCTTTATATGGGAAAATGCGGCATAGAGTATTAACACAAGGCACATTAGAAGACAGAGGTTCAAGTCCTAACCATGCCACTTGTTTGACTTTATATGTGACATTTAACCTCATTACATCTAAGATGCTATTACATTTGGAAGACTACAGATGATTTAGACAAAATGCGTTTTCCTAATTAAAAAGCCCCCCCCCCAAAAATAAGTTCTGAATAATGAAATTATTGAAAGCAGACATTTCCTACATCCCAACCTGTCACTACAGCCTTCACTACAATGCACTTTTTAGTTGGTCTCCCTGCCTCAAGTCTTGCCCACTCCAATTTATCCTCCACATAACAAAAAAATTATCTTCCTAGCTATAGGTATTCCCATGCCATTAATCAACTCAATAAACTGAAGTGACTCCTAACTGCCTCTAGAATATAATATAAAATCCTATCTAGCTTTAACAGCACCTTACAACCTGGGTCCTTCCTACCTTTCCAATCTTCTTAACAACTAAAGACTCTGTAAAACTTCCTGATGATCCTCACACAGGACTCTCCATGATCTAATTTCATAACTCTACCTAGAATTCCTTAGCTTTCTTTAAGACTTAGCTCAAACTTTTTTATAACAAGAAGACATTCCACAATCTGTCCATTGCTTTCTCTCTGGCATTACTTTCAATTTATTCTCTACATAGCCTGCATGTGTTCTCCTTTTCTTAGTACCTTTATGTACCTCACACATAGTTAAGTGCTAGAGAACCATTACCACAACAACAACAGCAGCAGCTAATATTTATATACTGTCTATTAATATGCCAAGCACTTTACAAATATTCTTATTTGATCCTTACAACAGCTTTGGGAGGTAAGATAAACAGAAATTAAGCGACTTGCCCAGGGAAATACAGCTAACAATATCTAAGGCAGGATTTGAACTTAGGTCTTTCTGACTGCAGGCCCAATGGGTCCATCTACCATTTAGCTAGCTTATTGACTGACAGACTGATCTAGACCATTGCAAGTCCCCTAAATGAATTCCCTAACTTCCTCAAGTATCTACCTACAATAATATATATCCTACAAAAATCTGCTTATGTTATTTTCTTAAAGCTCATAACTGACCCTACTTACTCCCTTACTTTAATTCTAATTGTTTTCTCTTAGCGACAGAAAAAATACCAAGGCAAGCTAGGTGCTAAGAACAGGAGATGCATACAAATTCAAAAGTCATATTCTAATAAAGGGGAAAAAATTAGGTAAGTGATGGCTAGAAATCCAATTTAATCCAGAATAACAGAGACAACTGAGGGGACAAAACTAGGTAGACTAACATACCCCATCAAGAATAATAGTTCAATTATACACAGCAACAAGACTATACGATGATCAATTTTGATGGACATGGTTCTCTTCAACAATGATGTGATTCAAACCAGTTGTTCAGAGATGAAGATAGTCATATACATCCAGAGAGAGGCCTGTGGGAACTGAGTGTGAACCACAACACAGCATTTTAATGCTTCCTGTGAATATTTCCATGCATTTTGTTTTCCTTCTTAGGTTATTTTTTTCTTCTTCTCTTTCTAGATCTGATGTTTCTTGTGCAGTAAGATAACTGTATAGATATGTATACATGTATTGTATTTGTCATATAATTTATCCTCTCTAGCATGTA
>JAJPUD010001193.1:333319-363912 GCA_023553655.1 Myrmecobius fasciatus | reverse complement strand
AAAGGAAAAGCTTGGGAAAAAAAAAGTTTTTGCAAAGGTCAATGTTGAAAAATCACTCATATGTTTTGTAAATAAAAAGCTTTATATATATAAAGAAAAAAAAAAAAAAGAATAATAGTTCATGGTTCCAGAACTCGGGGAGGTGGGGTAGAGGGAGAGGAGAAAGAAGGTTCCTCCCAAGTATTCTGGAAAAACAAGATACTTGGATTTCAACTTTAAAGCTTAATCAGGGCCAATCCTTACCTTCCCAAATTTAACAGTTTTTCTTCCTTACTCTAAGTTCCAAACTGGCTTTTTTTTTTTTTTTACTACTATAACACACCACATTCCATCTATTACATGGCTTTGCAGTAGCTTCTACCAAACCTGGAATTTACTCTCTCCTTAGGTTACTCTCTCTTTGTAAGAATCCCTTTTTTCCATAAAAATTCTTAAGTGCCATCTTTTAACATGAAACCTTTGCAGTTGTACTCCCTCCATTCCACAGGCTAATAGTACCCTTTCCATCAAAAAATTAACCTTTTATTTATTTTGTATGCACATTTTGTCTTCTTTCTAAAAGAAATGTAAGTTCTTTGAGAACAGGCCCAGTTTCATTTCTGGTTTTGTGTTCCCATTGTCTAGCATAGCACTGATCTAATAAGGTGGGTTTTTACAGAGATTAATTTGTATTAATTTTCAACCAAAATTAGGTTCAGCTGTTTCAGTCCTTTGTAACTTTCCATGACTTGTTAATATGGCTGTAAATTGCAAGAGCTTCCCTTTTTCACAATGGAGCAGTGATGAGGTTATAGATAAGTAGGTGGGGTTGGCAGAGAAAGCCTGAACAAATGATAATATTATAATAGTCCCTGAGGAAAGCAGGGAATGGAACAGACGGAGACCAGCTAAGTTAAGCATTAGTCCCACCCCTGTCTTGGGAAACCACACTTTACTGTATCCAATCAGAAAGCCAAAGTATGATTGTCACACCAAGGTTAAATTTCCCCTACAAAGATGGCCTATGCCATCTTTACAGAATCCCTTTTAGATTAGCCCACCATGGAGTTCTGCCTCCTGGTGTCTTTTCTCTCCCCTCCTCCCCCATGCCTTATGGTGTCTTTCTCCTTGTTATAGCTAATTCATTTTTTTTAGAACGCTAAACTCCTTTATAGATTTAGCTTGCCATTCAATGGTGTACTCCCACTTCATGGAGTATTCCCTTTCTCCTGGTTAACTGTGAATTCTACTTAGAGAACTTATCTTTTCCCTTGTTAATTGTTAAAAACACCTTTCCTTGCTAACTAAATGTTCTCCTGAATCTATTTCATATTTACCATTCCTGGTGTTTATTTTACTTATTCCTTTTGTCTATAATCTCTTTTCATAAATAAAGGTATTTTGGGGCAAGAAGAAAGCCCTTGTATCTCTTGTACCTTATGCCTCATATTTTGAAGTAAGAATTGATATCTGAACCCTATCATCCTTGGTGCCAGACGAAACCTCAAACAATAAGACAATGGAGTCATACAATAACCAGCAAATTAGAGATACTTAGCTTACCAATGATCATCTACAAGTGAATTTAAGCCAAATCTGAAGATGCCTTTAGGCTACCAGAAACTTTAGAACCAGCCTTAAGCAGAAGATGTGAACTCCAGGACCTTTGTCCAGTCTTTCCAAACATAGTGTTTATCTTCTTGTTTGCATTCAAGTCTTGAAATCTGTATTGTCATGCTTCCCTCAATATACCAAGAAATATCCCAAGCCTTTGTCCATGAAATTCTCAACCCCCCAAGACTGGAACTCTGTCCATAACACATCCCTTTTACTCTCCAAATCAGTCAATTTCCCACCTTCCTTTCTTAGAAATTATATAAACCATTCCTTGATGTCCCCAAATTGACCCGTTTCAGGATTACCTTGAAGCCTCCGCATGGTCATGTCTGAACTTGATTAATAAAAATCATTCTTGACTTTTATAAACACTGCCTCCCCTCTCCACTTTTCCTCACTTTAGGAAATTTCTAGGTCCAGAAGGATTTGTGCCCTAGTTTATACTGTATTTGGGATTTTGACAAAAATAATGGAATGGTTTGCCATTTCCTTCTCTAGCTCATTTGAAAGATGAGGAAGCTGAGGATCACACACACTAGCAAGAATCTGAGGTCAGATTTAAACTCATGGAGAATCATCTTCCTGCTTCCAAGCTTAGTGCTCAATCTACTGTGAGGCATGCCCATCAATCAAATCATTTTAAATGTTCACTATGTTCCAGGTATTGTACACTAAGCAGGGAAGATACAAATAATGGTTAAAATGGAGTCTTCCCTGAAAGAGCATACATTCTAAAGGGAGAGATTATATGTATGTATAATATTCAAGATATGTACAGAGTGGGGGCAGCTAGGTGGCGCAGTGGATAGAGCACCAGCCCTGAAGTCAGGAGGACCTGGGTTCAAATCTGGTCTCAGACACTTACCATTCCCTAGCTGTGTGACCCTGGGCAAGTCACTTAACCTCAATTGCCTCAGCAAAAAGCAAAAAAAAAAAAAAAAAAAAGATATGTACAGAGTGGTGATAGCCAGCATTTATACAACCCCTCCTATGTGCCAGGCACTGTGCTTTGCCAATATTATACTATTTGATCCTTACAACAGCCTTGGGAAGATTTGTTTTTGATATGTTGAGTTGGAGATACTTAAGATCTTGGTGTCAAGCTCAATTAGAAATACTATTAATCCATACATAAGAATCACTGAGGGCCATGTAATGACTTGGTTTTTAAAATTTAATGTTAACTGTATTTTACTGTACTTTATTTTATTAAATAATTCTCAATTGCATTTTAATCTAATTACCCTTTTATTAAAATTTGTGAAACTCAAATGAAATTATACAAAATTTTTTGTGAAACTAAAAAACAGTACTAATCAATCAATCAGCACTTATTAAATGCTCATAAGAACTATGCTAAGGATTGTGAAGTTCAGGCTGCACTTAGGAAATTGCAGACTGCATGTCTAACAACTCTGGGACATCCAATTCAAAATGTTCAAAAGGCAATTGTTAACATAGATATACAGGTCAGGAGAGAGACTACGGCTAAATATATCCATCAGAGAATCATCTGCAAAAAGATGATAATAGAATGTATAGGAATTGATAAAATTATTAAATAAGAGAAAATAAAATTTTAAAAATTAAATAAGAAAAGAGGGAAAATGAGACTAAGAAATAGATATCAGACAAGTAGGAAGAAAAACAAGAGAGAACAGTGTTCAGCAAATCTAGAGAAGAGAATATACATGAGGAGACAGATGGTGTCAACAGTGTCAAAGACAAAAAAAAAGAATGACAATTGAGAAAAGGCTACTAGATCTGGCAATTGAGAGATAATTAGTAATTTTGGACAGAGCAGCTTTAATTGAATGTAGAGGGATGAAATCAAATTACTTCCATGTATAACTTTTATGTTTATTGAAAACAATCTTAGTATATCTTACTTATCTTCTTAGCTTCCTCTGAGGTCCTATATACAGAAAGTATTTAATAAATAAATAAAAATGATTAAGTTAAGCAAATCAAAATAGAAGTTTATTTAGACTAATGGTGAAACTTTGTTATGACATAGCTCTTAAAACGTGAATTTAACTAATCCCAAAGTGAAACTTCATCCCTAAAACCTAATGTCTATCTAGAGTAGAAACTTGACGTAAAGTATTACCCTATTAGTTGAGGGACTAATATGATCCCACAAAGTCCTGCCCACAAATATCAGTATTAGATAGAAAGATTCCATTATATTGTTATCTTCTAACTATTATACATATGAAAAAGAACTACCCTTAATTCCTAAAATCTCACCCCAATATAAACTTTTACAATAACAGAGAACCACCAGAATTTTAAAGTAAAGGTAGGTGAATGATGTAAAAGCAGAAAAACACTGACCTACATTTGGTGACTTGAAAATAAATGAGAAGATAAGGCTGAGAATACTCAGATAAAGAAAAGAAAAATCATACAATGGGGAAATGATTTAAGGCAGGAGAAAAAGAAAGATTTCTATTTGGTGGAAATACAGATGTGATGATATTCTTAAACTATGATGAACTACAGCTAACAAGTTCACAAGCATAAAACTCTGAATATTTCTTAATCAAATCCATCAGACAGACTTTGTACTTTCATTCCAGATATCCTTGCATTCATATTCCTTACCAATCATATTATTTTTTGCCTGATCTTGAAGCTAGAATCAGGAAACAACGCAAATCATTTTTTTCTGATAAGAGTAGTAGGGAAGAGTAATATAGTACTAAAGATGCTTGCAAGTTAAAACATGATGAAAACAGCAGGCAGCATATAGTTGATATGAAAAAATTTATAAGCAACTCAATATTCTAAATACTCTAAACAAAACTCTTAAAGAAAATTTAAAACTTCATACTCTAAAATGTCAACAAGAGATGGACTATAACACTCAATTTTTTTTCAAATGTTCATCCTCATGACTGACATTCCATCAGCCAAAGGGAAAAAAAGTGCCTATCTGTCAGAATGTCAAGAGACTAACTGAATATAATCCACAATTCCTTCAACATCATTCCCAGGAGCTCAATTAGCACAGGAGGGAATTAGGCAAGCAAAACTGATGTGCTACCTTTGGGACAATGCAGAATGTCTAATTCAAAATTCCTTAGTCACTAAAAGAGAGCATTCACTTGCAATAGTAACTTTCACACAGATGCATAATATCTAAAGATTCTAGGTCATTTCACAGGACCAATATAACATTATGATATATTTTATACAATTTAGAAGAATTTTCTAGATTAAAAAGAAATACTTTTAAAATCTCTAAGACAAGTCTTATAGTAAAATATATTAACAACCTTTTTTAAAATTGATCATATTATGTCTTAAAAGGACAAAATATTGAATTGTATTCTAAAATCTTAAAAAACATGTTCATAACATTAAATTTAATTGAACACAATATTGAACTTTTTATTTTACCAGAGGAGCCCAGTAGGTGTAGAGATAGCCTATTTTCAGTGCTGGTACAAACTGTGAACAGGATACTACCAGAAAATAGAGATTCAAGAAAAACTTGAATTGTTCATATAAAACCTAAAAAAAGAAAAGAGAAAATAAACTGAAGGCTCAAAGAAAAAACTTATGATTTCAATATATTTTTAAAAAATCAGTATATAAAATTCAGAGTTCTTTTAAAATATGCATATGGACCATTATGCAAACACAGCTTATTAATTCTATCATTGGCTTTCTAGAATTATAATACCTGAAAAGAAAAATCAGATAATTTACAAAAAATTTAAAAATAATAAATTAAAATATTAGAATTAATTTTTTTTGAAAACTTAACTATTTGAAACTAAGTTATATTCTTTTTATGGCAAATTTTCTTCCTCTCAATTCTAACTAAATTCTACTATAAATACATTCCACAGAAGCTGAAGGAGTAATATTTAATATACATTTTTCATTTTATTAAATTTTTGGTTTAAGGATTATCTGGTCCTCCCAGCCAATATAACATGATGACATAATAGACTTCCAATTTTAAAAATTCCTGTGTCTTATTAGTTTCTAAGTAAAGAATATCCAAATTTTCATAGTGACTAATTTTTTTTAATAAGGCATCTGTCTTTAAATGCTTTTGTCCCCTTATTCCAAAGAATTAAAAGTACTTCCAATAACACTATAAATGCCACAAAATTAAATTTACTATAGGATAAAACTATTTAATAAATGAAAAACTAAGATAAATATCATTTAGTAGGGCTTGAGCTAAATCTTGAAGCCAGGGCTCCAGTTACGTAATTTCATTAGTTTCAGAAATTCCTAATAAAAAATTCTCTCCTAATGATGTATCAGCATTTCCACCAAGACTTGGAGTCTTAGGAAGTTGTGTAGAGTACAGATGTCAAACATACCATCCACAGGCTCCCAAGTGAGAGAAAAACCAGATTAAAACATTATTAAGTAATACTGAACAAAATAAATAAAAAATACAATAAAACATTGACAATATTACAATTTAATGTCCATATGTGGCCAAGAGAGATCTATGAATTAATGGTCTCCATTTCTATCTGAATTTGACAACAATGGTGTATAGCTCAGAAAAAGTTAGTAACCTGCCCAACATCATAAACACTGTGTAATAAAGGTAAGATGTGAACCCATAATAAAGAAATTTCAAGAACTAGTCATAGGGGCAGCTAGGTAGCACAGTGGATAGAGCAACAGCCCTGAAGTCAGGAGGACCTGAGTTCAAATCTGGTCTCACACACGTCCTAGCTGTGTGACCCTGGGCAAGTCACTTAACCCCAATTGCCTCAGCAAAAAAAAAAAAAAAAACTAGTCATAAATGCATAGATTATTTAAGAGAATACGTTTAAAATTACAAGATAAATTCAGCAGTATTTATTACTTTATCCAAAAATAGTTCTCTTTGGGAGAAACTGATTTTCTTTTATAATAAACTATACCATTACATCTAAAATATGACTTAATGTACAAAAATCCAAATGACATTCATTTTTCTTTAGTTACTGCAGTGGCAAATAATATATGTATGAAGTCTATTTTCAACAGGAAATTACACTATTAATTGTACTGCCATAAAAATATTAATTTTCAGTAAAGATATCTAAAAAAATCTAATTGAGCTTATTTTATTTAGCATAAGGGAGATTTAGAGACTGTTAAAATATTTTAAAATCTAGAATATGACTAGGATTTAGTTTATTAAGTTCTTTGAAATCACAGTAAATAAAATGGATAAGAATAGAATTTTAAAAATAAATAATTTGATTTTACCTAATCACAAAATAGCAGATCAACTTGCAAAACAAATCTTACACAGAACTGTTTCATATTCTTTATGTGAAAAGTTTAACATTAGGCAAGTTAAGCAATAGTTAAATAGAAATATTTTTGTCAACCCAGCCTAATATACTGTTTTATACAGAAAAGTTATTTACATCATCATATATTTGTTTGTTTGACTAAGACAACTTTGCTACACTGTTTATATTCATAATAAATCATGTTCAATTTAAGTCTAAAATGCTTTAAATTATTTCACAAACTAATCTCAGCAGGACAGGCATTTTTCTCCCCAACCCCCATTGATTTCTTCAAAATTACATTCAACATAAATTATAATCTATTAGCAACTCAAAAACTCATTATTTTTTAAAATGGATTAGAATTCTTACTATGTCATTACCAAACATTTTAAAAATTCTATAAGTTATATGGAAAATGCTGATTTAAAAGAAAATATACAAAGAAAAAAAGATGAAACATTCACATGATGTTAGTCTTTACAAACATATCAACAGGTATTTACAAAATATGGCTGATCTTAGGAAGTTGTATGAATTTAATCTGATCAGTGTTAAGCTACCCTGCAGTTTTTAACCACAGTAATCAATGCTTTATTGTATACTTAATGAACTTTGTGACCTTTAGGAAAATATACAATGCTTAACCAATCTGTTTGTATTTAATAATTTAAACCTAGGGAGAAAACAGTAGGTTCGTTCAATAAAGATGAGAATATTTATCTGCCTGAAAGACAGTTGACATTTTATTACCCTGACAAAAGATCAGTCTTTTAATTATGGAGCCATTAGTTTTTGTGTGTTTTAATAAAGAACCATATTAGATATCAAGCTTTTGCCAACTATTGGATGGATGGGGAGGGGGGGAAATCAATACCCAATATAAAGTAGTGTGATTATTTAAATTAAAATGTAAAGGACAAAGAAGCTCTAAATTGAAGTAGAGAAGAGATTTTAAAACTAAATAGCACAAATCTGCCAATAAACAAGACGTTACAAAAAACCTTGAAATATATCTAAATGTTTATATGAATCACTGTTATAATAGTCCTTTTAAAATTTACCTCTGAAACAGGACCCAAAAATTAAAACATAATAAAGCAATTCAATACATGTAAATGTGGCTTTGTAAATAATGCAGAGTAGAGACTAAGAATACATGAGCTTTTAAAAAATATTATTTGCTATCCTTTCAGTATCTTAATTATTTTGAAAGGTAACCTGGTAAGCTTATTAAATTTAATGGGTTATATTAAAATCAGTATGCTTAAGTCTGAACTTTAAATAGAAAATCCAGTAACATCTAGACAGGTCTTTTCCTTTTAAATTTCTTTCTATTAACATGTGTTTATTCCAAACATACTTTTGAAAATAGATCAATTCTTTAAAAAAAAAAAAAAAAACAATTTTAATTGTACATTTCCTTCTCATTTTTAAAACTAATAAAGAGAAAAAAGTTATTTTCTGCAGTCTTTAATGAAAAGCAAACTAAGATCCCTTTAGTAAGCCCACCTTCAAGAAAACATTAGTAGTCTTACCCCAGGTATAAAGGTAAATATATTGTATTTTTGATTTTTTATAGAATTTCTGGGATATTTTTCTTCACACTTTTCAGGACATCCAAGCCAGACAGTACGAGCTTTCAGTTCCTTCTTTCTTCGGCAAACATTTATGAGCCAGTCACAACAACTGAATGGAACAAAGATTATTATTTTGTATTTGTCCAAAAAATTTCAACATTTTATATTTGAAGTCATTTTTATTTGTTTTAAAATTTAGCAAAGATACTTACAGCTTATTTAATTATAAGTATTATAAGTTTAAAAAAGACAAGATCTATTATGCAAATTTCTATTTGCAGTCAAAATTCTAGAACATATTTACATTTTTAGAAGTCTGTAATGACTTCTGGAACCTCAAGGAAATGATCTTTCCTGCTAGGCTCTCTTATTGACAAAATTCACTCATTAATACACTGAAACATTAGATGTTTTATGTATTGGGGAAGAATAACTATAGATTATTGGGAAGTCTTAATACACCACTCAGTGATAAAGCCTTTCTGATCGCAATTAATCTAGCATATTCCTCCATCTGTGCTCTGAGGTAATTACTTTTTTTCTATTTCTTAGAAAATGAATTTTGGGGGAACATTAGGTGATATACTACTACCATTTAGGGCTCAAATTAATACCTGAAAGAGTAGTGATATTTAATCTGATATCCTGTTGACAAAAAGAAGTAGAACAGAAAATACTGCTGGAGAACTAATTAGTTCTCTTCCATGCAAAGAATAACTTAATTCAGCATTCAAATAGATTTCATTCTCCTTCAGGTATGATGAAGCCACTAACTAATATATCAGGATTTTCAGAAAAACAAGTCCCCTCTACTAATGTAAACACTATTTTAGAAGTAAGTATAAAGTATACCCACAATGAAGATGTTTTAAAATACCTTAGAGGATGGTAAGAAAAGTGTTTTAGTCTATCACCTCTACAAGCAACATAAGGTAAAGATTTAAAATTACATTAGAAATGAAAGCTAGTTAGGCATAATTATAGAATTCCATTTATTTGTCATGTTTCTCAAAGGAAGCCAATGAATTTGTCTTAGAAATATTCAGGAACTTAAACATCTAAAGCATATTTTTAACCTTAATTAACCCACAACTCTAATAATTTCATGGAATATCTTTTTTGTGGAAACTTCAAAAAAAGATAATTTTATTTTGATGATGTTGATATTTGGATATACCACAATTATACATCCAAACTATTTTTCTACTAAGACATTGTCTTATAAGAATTTTTACATTCCCAAACTATATTTTATCCGTGCCTTGTATCTTTATATACTATATAAATAAAGATTTGACCTCACAAAAAAACTTAGAAATTTCCTTTCCAAATTACCTTCAGAGGCACTTTATAAGCTATACCCCCTCCCCCCAAAAAAAAACCCTAAACAAAACCAAAAAAAAAAAAAACCCTGTTTACTTTATATCTCATTTTTAAAATACTTTTATTTCAAAGAATAAAGATTTACTACTTACTATTCAAAGTCTAATACAGGTGCTAAAGAATTATTTCAAAACAATTTAAAAAATTTTTGACTAATAAGGGCCCCACTGAAAGAAGTACACAGGTATAATTTCACAAGGTGCTACTGTACTCACTTTAATATGCAAATTCTTGCCTATTTTTAAAATTTTATAGATATACACACATAATATAATATTTCATATAACATGAAGGTCCATAAAAATAAAAATTAGTATTGTTACATTAAGTTCAGAGTAGACTAGGTAAGAGTAAGATTACTTCCCAAACATTTTATATATTTTTATAGAGTTGTTTGTACATTTTTCTAAAATCCAACTTTCATGCCAATTCCATGAGATTCTGTAACAATTGAAGGTACCACTAAAATATCACATTTGAATGTAATACCACAATCAAATGTCTGGAAACCAAGCAAGCTAAATACTTAACCCCCCCCAAAAAAAAAAATTTATTGCATTTATTTTATCTACTCTTTTTAGACTAAGCTCCTTGAGAATACAAGATCTTGTTTCATTCTTTATATCATCAGTACCAAACACATTGCTTAGCATCTAATAGGAGTTTTAAAAATATTGGTTGATTGAAAGATCTTCCTAATAAAATCAGAGAGGAGAAGAGGCAGTTAAAATTACACTAATTTCCAAAATGGGAAACTAATTATGAATAAAAAAATTTTTAGGCTACAAGATGCTAAAATCTATGTTTCTTACCAACTGGCTGACTTTAAAATTGGTTTTGTGGCTCTCAGTTCTTTGACATCTTTCTTCCAAGTCATTTGTTTAAAATTGTAATCATTCTAGTACTTAAGTTTCTCCAAGTGACTCTCAGGTTTTGCATATACATTTCAAGTATAGTAAAATTCCATTGTAATATGGCTAATTTTCGCAGAGATTCTGACAAACCACTGGATGACACTCGAGCTAATAACTAATAGCAAAACAAGTTTCCTGTCTTTTAAGGGTATGATTACAATAGTGCTATATTATTGATCTTTTTTCAAAAACCATAATCCAGTGGATCCATGCTTCACTCTACTACCTCCTTGCCATCTTTCTAGCCTGTTATACCCTCCAAATAGAATCTTTACAGGCTATGGAATTACAAAGTCACTATTCAATTTTGGAATCTGTGCCATAGGCTCAGGCTATGTTAATGATCTGACAAGAGTCAATAATTCATGCATCAAGAAAACTTCACCACATAATCTTCTTGCCATCTGCCCAGCTCCTATACAGTATCATTCATATGCTATGTTTATAGTTTCCATTCAGATCAGATAGTACTCTAAAGAATTAACTGAATATTTTAACTCTGAAATGGGAGAATTCAACTAGGTCATTTAAATAATATTTCCCAAGAAACCAGTTTTAGGATAACATGGAATAAGAGACCCTTATTCTGATCAGTACACTTACAAATGTATGAACTCAAAGCATTCAATATCATGCTTGTATATAAACAATAGCATACTTTAAATTCTACACAATTCAATTACTCAAAAATATTTAAACATGAAATGAATAAGATATAAACCAAGCACTTTTAACATTACTAAATTCAGGCTGAAGAATATGCAGTTGACACATCAAAAACTAGTCAATTTTACTCAAAATTTGATATGTTCAAAACTGTATGACTATTTATACCCTTGCTTTCACATACTTCCATTCAGTATACTCTTTTCCTTAGTACCAAAATGCAAAAATACATACTTTAAATATAATCTTACAAAATCAGAGATATTCTTCTAGAATAGCTAAATAGCTGTAAACACTCCTCTCAAGTTCTTCTAAAAGTAGGCCTATATTTTTCTATGTTCTAAGTGGCTCACATTAAAAAAAAAAACAAAAACAAGCTACTAGAAGTGCATCTCTTCATCCAAACTTTACAGGGAACAAAGTGAAAGGACAAATGCTAATAATAATCAGTGAGATACTGAAGAAGTAAACTAGTAAACAGAATGTAGAGGATTCAGAGAAGTAGAATACTAGTATATTACAAGTTTGTGTTATTACTTTACTATTGAAGTCTACTGTTTAGTCATAGGAAACTTTAAATCCTAACCACAGAATACAAAATTTCATATTTAGCAAGGACATTAGAAATCATCCAGGTTAACTCTTTTTTAAATGAGGAAACCAGGCCAACAGAGTAAGTAAAATTGCTTGCTAGTTTAATGAAGAAATCCCCTTAAAGATGTACTATATGACATATCAAATCACATGCTATTTTATGGAATGTTTAAATATATCTTAATATCTGAAGAATTCAGTGATCTTGGAGCTTTACAAGAACTCACATAGGACTTTTTGCAAAATGATAAAATACCAACACAAAAAAAGAGAAGAGATTAAAAATGAGGGGGTATCAGTAAGAACTCTGCAAAACTGAGTAGTGACTTTGTAATTCCATAGTCTGTAAACATCCTGTTTGGAGGGTGTAACAGGCTAGGAAGATGGCAAGGAGATAGTAGAGTGAATATTTATGCAATGATGTGGAACTAAGAACAAATTTAAATAACCTGATATCATGAGACCAAAATAATGCTTATATAACAAATGAGGATAAGAAGAACTAATAAAATACAGAGCAGGAATGGAAATTTTCATATATGGCAGAGGGAAGAATGGCATGTTCTGTATAACAATCTAAATAAGATTTCTACAATAATCTAGATATTTCATTATAAAGAAATCATTTGTAACTTCTTTTGCCCCTAAAATTTAAAGTATGCCCCAAACTTCAATATTACGCTTGTTCTTGATATACAATAAATCTTTAATTCAAAATATAATCATCAAAAGAGAAAACTAAACTAAAAAAATGGATAGCAAAAGGTCATTAGTTATTTACTAAATTTTAATTGGCCTAAACTACATTCCCCTAAAAACTGAAATAAGTTTCTCCAAATCCCAACATACTGTAATTATTGCATTCAAGTAGCTTGGTAACTAGAGCAAAAGCAACACAGTAGTCATGTCACTCTTAGAAGATCAGCATTTTCCCATGCTTCTGCATAACAAATGTGCAGATTAATTGAAAGTATACAGGCTATTTTGGAGCCCAGATTAATCCAAGCATTTGATATCCCCTTCACTTCATATGGAAATGCCATTCAACTGCACCATTTTCATAGGGACAAAGTGTTTTTTGATAACAAGTGGAATGTAAATCTCATGAGAAAGAAATCAATCTAGGCCAAAGAACTCCAAAGTATTGATCTATGTGCATTACAATTTCACAAGCTTAAAGGAAAATTCAAAGTTAAAGAAAAATGATCACAGGAAAACATCAGGATCTAAAAATTCTAAATTGTACTGAAATATGAAAATAAAAATAAACACAATAGCTTTCTGCAAATTAACATTTTAATTGCTTCATTATAGTTTAAATAGTAAAATGTTCTCATTACCACAAAATCTACAATGAATAGAAAAGCAAACATATACTGAAATGGGCAATATATAATTGTTTAAAATTAAATAGCCTGAATTACAAATAATTCCAATCTCTCTCCTAAAATTTATCCTCCTTTTAAAATTATTTTTTTCTGAAAAATAGTATTTTTCTATAATTATTCTCCTGGTTGTCTACTATGAAGAAATAATTTTAGTGATCCTGCTATGAACAATGTAGTATTCAGCCTACAAAATATGTTAAGTACTCAAAATTTAAAGTGCACAAAGAAAAGTATAGGTTATTTCATTAAATATATATTTTGGTTCTAGAAATACAGAGTTAACTACTTTTTTACTTCTCATACTTCTTGGATTATGCTAATACTGCTGGGTTTTCCCACATGAAAATTTGCAGGTAATTTACATACTTTAACATCCTTTAATAAATTTATATTATCTATTTATTTAAAAGTGGAAAGACATTATCCTGGAAACAGCTACATTCTGAAAATAATTTAATCCTAAATATGTCAGAAGTTCTCAAAAGAATATACCTGCCATTGCAAACTTCTAAACTGGCTAATTGCACACATAGTTTCTTAAGATATATCTTCGTCAAAGGGTATGGCTGAATATTCAATCTAATAAGAATAAATTAAAACATACCTTTTTTTATCTTTTTATTTTCAAAATATGTACAAAGATAGTTTTTAACATTCACCCTTGCAAAACCTTGTGTTCCAAATTTTTTTTTCCCTCCTTTCTCCCATACCCTCAGACAAGTAATTCAATACATGTGCAATCCTTCTATACATATTTCAATGAAATGAATCATGCTGCACAAGAAAAATCAGATCAAAAATGAGAAAGAATAAAAAGCAAGCAAGCAACAACAAAAAAGGTGAAAATATTATGTTCTGATCTACATTTAGTCCCCACAGTCTTTCCGGATACAGATGGTTCTCTCCATCACATGTCCATTGCAAATGGCCTGAATCACCTCACTGTAAAACATGCCATTTAAAAAACTATTCTCCGGGCAGCTAGATGACACAGTGAATACAGCACTGGCCCAGAAGTCAGTAGGACCTGAGTTCAAGTCCACTGCTAATCATCAGTGACACTTCTAGTCTATTCTCCACACAACCACAACTATTCTTTTATATCTGTATCACCAAATACTACTTTACTTAATAAATTCAGCACTTGGCTCTGGTTCTCTCCATCCTCTCTTCTTATAATCTCTTCCACAAAAGACCAGAATTCTCAGTTCCACTTCTTCAATTTCAATGCTTTTCACTTACTCTCTAATTTATATACCTACAAATTTATCCAATCTCTACATCCTGCCATAATTCAAAATTGCTCTGCCTCCAAGATCTCAAATTCCTTAGTTCTTTACCTTTCAATTACTAACAGAACTAAGCAATCTGATCTCTGCCTTAATTATGACTTAATTATTCCTACATCTCCAAGCTATTTCTCCTTGGTATATAAACAAATACAAAACTAGCTATTTAAATGATGTTCAAAATACTATTCTAGACTACCTCACTCTTTGAAGTATTACAATATCCATGAGTGGATAACTTGCACTGTCAACTTTAATGATAATGATGATGATAATATTTAAACAGTGCTCTAAGGTTTGTAAAGCTCCTTACACACACACACACACACACACACACACACACACACACACACACACACTCTTGTATTTTAGAAACAGCATTTTTGCAACTGTGTGCAAGTAGGAGAGAAGAGGAAATATGTGAGGTTAAAAAGCAAAATAGTCCATTACTATAATTAATACTCCATGCTGAAGATAGTTTTTCAAGTTGAAGGAGTAGTGCCAAATTGTTCTCTAAAAGGGTTACATCAATACACAACCCAGCTCAACAAGCACTGCTCCTAAAGATGCCTCTTCCCATAAGCTCACTCAAAAATTTTTATTTTCCTCTTTTATCACAATTTTTCAATCTAATGAATTATGAGGAGGAACTTCAGAGTTCTTTTAATGTGTTTTATTCATTATTAGTGACTTGGAGCTTTTTAAATAAAATTGTTGATGACTTATATGTCTTTTTGTTTGTTTTGAGGATTCCTATTCTTGGATATAAGACTTCTCTGAGAAATTTGCTGCAGATTTTTCCCTGTTACTTATAATGAGGTCCAGGTAGCAATTCCTAGTTTGAAATACAAGGTACAAGGCACATGTGAAGAATTCACAATGACGTTCTCTTTGCCAAAAGATAGTTTTATTTAGAAGAAGAGGTTATAGACAAAATAAAGAGGTAAAGGAGATACTAGGAGTGGTAAATATGAAATAAGATTCAGAAGAGCATAGTTAGCAAGAAAAGGGGTTTTAACGATTAATAAGGGAAAAGACAAATTCCCTAATGAAATTCACAATTAACTAAGAGAAAGGGAATAAGCCATGAGGTGGAACTACACCACTGACTGGCAAACTAAATTCAGAGTTTAGTGTCCTAAAAGAGTTAATTAGCTATAGCTAACAAGGAGACAAAATGCCAAGATTGGCTAACCCCAAAAGGTGTTCAGCAAAGATGGCATATAGGCCATGGGCAGATTTATAAGGGAAATTTACCTTGAGGGAGGGGATTGATATCAGAACTCAGCATTCTGATTGGATATAGTAAGGGGTGGGGGTAGAGGGGAATTTCCAAAGATCTCCATAGGGATGGGACTTTAAGGCTGATATGCCTGCTTCAGGGAGCATTATGATTTTATCTTCAGGTTTCTAGGCTAACACCTATCTGGCTAAGCAGAACCATCTCACCTATGTCTCTTTTGTTTTGTTTGTACAAAAATGTTACAATTTTATATAATCAAAATTGTCTATTTTATTTCTGTAATCATCTCTATCCCTCAGCTGATCATAAACACTTTGTTTATCCAAATATTCAAAAGGTAATTTTTTTTCCTTGCTGCTTTAATTTGTGCATGATGTCCAACTCAACTATTCTGTAGAACAATGTGGAACTATGTCCAAAGGGCTTTACAAAACTATATACCCTTTGACCTAGCAATACCATTACTACTTTGTATCTCAGAGATGGATGGATGGAAAGAAGGAAGGAAGGAAGGAAGAAAAGGAAAGGAAGGAAAGGAAAGGAAGGAAAGGAAGGAAAGGAAGGAAAGGAAAGGAAGGAAGGGGAGGGAGGGAGGGAGGAAGAAATGGAAAAGAAAAAAAACCAATATTTATGGCAACTTTTTTTTGTAATGGCAAAGAATCTGAAATTGAAGAAATACCAACAGGTAAATAAACTGATACGTGATTGTGATGCTCTAAGAAATGAAGAGGGGAATGGGGGAAGGGGGAGAAATGAAGAAGGGGTAGTTTAAGAAAAATCTAAGACTTATATGAAGTGGGGGCGGAGTCAAGATGGCGAACTGCAGACAGCATTCTCTGTGAGCTCCTGAGACCTTCCCTCAGACCCAGACAAATTGAGCTTCCGAACTGGTTCTGGAGTGAGGGTGCCACCAAACACTTGGAGTACAAGGCACTTCTATCAAATACCTACTTTGAAAAAACTCCGGAGGTCAGTCTCAGGGGAATAGGCCGCTGGCTGCGATCAGACACTAGCACTCAGCCTGAGCGTTAGTGGGGGCTGCGACAGAGTGGCAGATTTTAGGCACCCAGGAAGTCCCTGGGAGACGCCTGGGCCACTTTGCACTGCTTGTGGGCAGGTGCTTTGGTAGATCTACCTTTGGTAAAGGGTGGATTGAGAACAGCTGAAAACATGGTCCTAGTGCAGATCTAGCCGACCAGCCCCTCACTGGAAGTCAACCCAGCAAACTTCCCCAGGGCAAAATGAAACGGCTACAGGTCTGGCGCTTCTTCCTCAGCTCAAAAACATGAGCAAAAAGCAGAAGAGAGCTCTCATCATACACATCTTTTATGGAGAGAAAGTAGGGCAGTCCCCCGATCCTGAGATTCTGAAAACAATCCCAGATGAAGCCACAAAGGTGGACATGAGCTGGTCTCCCTTTCAGAAGGCTTACCTGGAAGATTGCATTAAGAATCTCAAAAGAGAGCTAGAAGAAGAATGGGGAAATAAATTGAGATCAGGGCAACATTGATGTCAAAAACTGGAAAACAAGATTGGTGAACTGGAAAAAGACAACAATTCACTGAAAAACAAAATTGGAAAATTGGAAAAAATCATCAGTTCACTGGAAAATAAAAATGGTGAATTGGAAAAAGAATGCATTGAACCAAGAAATTCAATTGGCCAGCTGCAAAAGCAGCTAAAAAAAGATAACTGAAGGAAATAGTACTTTAAAAATTAAAATTGAACAAATAGAAGTAAATGACTCAATAAGACTTCAAGAATCAAACAAAAAGAAAAAAATGAAAACATAGAAGAAAATATGAAATATCTCCTAGGAAAAACAACTGACTTGGAAAACAGATTCAGGAAAGACAATCTAAGGATGATCGGACTCCCTGAAAGCCACGATGAAAAAAAAGAACCTTGATGCTATCTTCCAGGAAATCATGAAAGAGAATTGCCCTGATGTTTTAGAATCAGAAGGCAAAGTTGGCATTGAAAGAATTCACCGATCACCTCCTGAAAGAGACCCCAAAATTAAAACCCCAAGGAATATTGTGGCCAAATTTCAGGACTATCGCACCAAGGAAAAGATATTGTAAGCAGCTAGAAAGAAACAGTTCAAATACCGAGGAATTGTACTTAGAATTATACAAGATCTGTCAGCTTCCACATTAAAGGATCGAAGAGCCTGGAATCAGATATTCTGAAAGGCAAAGGAACTTGGATTACAGCCAAGAATAAGTTATCCAACTAGAATGAGCATCATCTTCCAGGGAAGAAGATGGTCACTCAAAGATACAGGAGAATTTCACCTATTTCTAATAAAAGACCAGATCTGAACAAAAAAATTGATCTCCAAATACAGAACTCAAGAGAAGCATAAAAAGGAAAAAATTCTTGAGAACTATATTTCTACTATGGGTATCCTTAAAGAATGGGGGTATAATTCGATTTTTCTTTGATAATAATGAAAAAGAAATTAGAGGTGGAAGGGATACCATACTGAAAAAGGGGAGGGGGGGAGGAGGCAAAATAAAGTAAAAATAAAGGAGGTAAAATAAGGCAAAATCTCATAAAGAGACATAGAAGATCTAATATAATTGAGGGAAAGAAGGGAGGGCGATGAGTATTGTGTAAACCTTACTCTCATTAGAATGGGCTCTAAGAGAGTATAACAGACACATTTGGCTTCAAAGAAAGGCCTGACCCTCCTTGTGGGAAGGTGGGAGAAAAAGGAGGAAAGGAAAGGGATACACTGATAGAAGGATTAAGGGAAAGGTATAAAAAGGAGGGAGGGACTCTAAAGGGGGAGGACTATTGGTGAGAGAGGGTCATCAAAAATAAATTACTGGGGAGGGGGGAAGGGAGAGAGAGGAAAGGGAAGAGAAATTCATAACTCTGGGTAAATAAGATGGCAGGAAATACAGATAGTTATTTTAACTGTGAATGTGAATGGGATGAACTCTCCCATAAAATGGAAGCAGGTAGCAGACTGGATTAAAAGCCAGAATCCTACAATATTTTGTTTACAAGAAACACATCTAAAACATAGAGATACATACAGAGTGAAGGTAAAGGGCTGGAGCAGAATCTTCTATGCTTCAGGTGAACAAAGAAAGGCAGGGGTAGCAATCCTTATCTCAGATCAAGTAAAAAAAAAATAGATCTAATTAAAAGAGATAAGGAAAGAAACTATTTTACTAAAGGGTACCATAGACAATGAAGCGGTATCAATACTAAACATATATGCACCAAGTGGTATAGCACCCAAATTCCTAGAGGAGAAACTAACAGAGATACAAGGAGAAATAGACAGTAATACTATACTACTGGGGGATCTCAACCTTGCTCTCTCAGAATTAGATAAATCAAATCACCAAATAAATAAGAAAGAAGTTAGGGAGGTAAACAAAGGGCTAGAATAATTAGGTATGACAGATCTCTGGAGGAAATTGAATGGTGATAGAAGGGAGTATACTTTTTTCTCAGGGGTTCATGGAACTTATACGAAAATTGATCATGTGTTAGGGCATAAAAACCTCAAAATCAAATGCAGAAAAGCAGAAATAGTAAATGCATCCTTTTCAGATCATGATGAAATAAAACTCACATGTAATATAAGGTCAGATGAAAATAAACCAAAAGTTAATTGGAAATTAAATAATCTAATCCTGAAGAATGAATGGGTGAAAGAGCAAATTATAGACACAATCGATAATTTTATCCAGGAGAATGACAATAATGAGACAACATACCAAAATATGTGGGACACGGCTAAAGCGGTTATAAGGGGTAATTTTATATCTCTAGATGCTTACTTGCATAAAACAGAGAAAGAGAAGATCAATGAACTGTGCTTACAATTAAAAAAGCTAGAAAAATTCCAAATTAAAAACCCTCAAATACCAAATTGGAAATTGTGAAAATAAAAGGGGAGATTAATAAAATTGAAAATAAGAAAACTATTGAATTAATAAATGAAACTAAGAGTTGGTTTTATGAAAAAACCAACAAAATAGATAAGCCTTTATAGTTAATTTGATTAGAAAAAGGAAAGAGGAAAATCAAATTGTTAGTCTCAAAAATGATAAGGGAGAACTTTCCTCCAATGAAGAGGAAATTAGAGTAATAATTAGGAGTTTCTTTGCCCAACTTTATGGCAATAAATTTGATAATCTAAATGAAATGGAAGAAGATCTACAAAAATATAGATTGCTTAGGTTAAGAGAAGAGGAAATAAATTATTTAAATAGCCCCGTTTTGGAAAAAGAAATAGAACAAGCTATTAATCAACTCCCTAAGAAAAAATCTATAGGGCCAGATAAATTTACATGTGAATTCTACCAAACATTCAAAGAACAATTAATCCCAATACTATATAAACTATTTGGAAAAAATAGGGAAAGAAGGTGTACTACCAAATTCCTTCTATGACACAGATATGGTGCTGATAGCTAAACCAGGTAGGGAGAAAACTGAGAAAGAAAACTATAGACCCATTTCCCTAATGAATATTGATGCAAAAATTTTAAATAAGATTTTAGCAACGAGATTACAGAAAGTTATCCCCAGGATAACTTTCACCATAACCAAGTAGGATTTATACCAGGAATGCAGGGCTGGTTCAATATTAGGAAAACTATTAGCATAATCAACTATATTAATAACCAAATTAACAAAAACCATATGATTATCTCAATAGATGCAGAAAAAGCCTTTGATAAAATCCAACACCCATTCCTATTAAAAACACTGGAGAATATAGGAATAAGTGGGCTTTTCCTTAAAATGATTAGTAGTATCTACTTAAAACCATCAGCAAGCATCATATGTAATGGAGTCAAACTAGAACCATTCTCAATAAGATCAGGAGTGAAACAAGGCTGCCCACTGTCACCATTATTATTTAATATTGTCTTAGAATTGTTAGCTTTGGCAGTAAGAGAAGAAAAAGAGGTTAAATGAATTAGAGTAGGTAATGAGGAAACCAAATTATCACTCTTTGCAGATGACATGATGGTATACTTAGAGAACCCTAGAGACTCAACTAAAAAACTACTAGAAACAATTCACAACTTTAGCAAAGTTGCAGGATACAAAATAAATCCCCATAAATCATTAGCATTTTTATATATTACCAATAAAGTTCAGCAGCAAGAGATACAAAAAGAAATTCCATTCAAAATAACTGTTGATAGTATAAAATATTTGGGAATTTATCTGCCAAGGGAAAGTCAGGAACTATATGAACTAAACTACAAAACACTTTCCACACAAATAAAATCAGTCCTAGTCAATTGGAAAAAAACATAAAATGCTCATGGGTAGGCAGAGTGAATATAATAAAAATGACAATACTACCCAAACTAATTTACTTATTTAGTGCCTTACCAATCAAACTCCCAAGAAATTATCTTACAGATCTAGAAAAAATAGTAGCAAAATTCATTTGGAAGAACAAAAGGTCAAGAGTTTCAAGAGAATTAATGAAAAAAAAGGCTCATGATGGTGGACTTGCTGTACCAGAACTAAAACTATATTACAAAGCAGCGGTCATCAAAACCATTTGGTACTGGCTAAGAAATAGAGTAGTCGATCAGTAGAATAGGATAGAATCACAAGACAAACTAGGCAATAACTATAGCAATTTAGTCTTTGATAAACCCAAAGACCCCAGCTTCTGGGATAAGTACTCACTACTTGACAAAAACTGATGGGAAAATTGGAAACTAGTGTGGAAGAAATTAGGGCTTCACCCACAACACCACATACCAAGATAAGATCTAAATGGCTTCATGATCAGGATACAAAGAGTGATACCATAAGTAAATTAGAGGAACGTAATATAGTTTACCTCTCAGACCTATGGAGATGGAATAAATTTATGTCCAAAGAACAACTGGAACTCTTAATTGAAAACCAGATAGATAACTTTGACTATATTAAGTTAAAAAGTTTTTGTACAAACAAAACCAATGCAGTCAAGATTAGAAGGGAAGAAATAAATTGAAAATCATCTTTACATTTAAGGGTTCTGATAAAGGTCTCATGTCTAAAATATATAGAGAATTGTCTCATATTTATAAGAATTCAAGCCATTAGAAACTGAAAACTGAAAGGATGCCCATCAATTGGAGAGTGGCTGAATAAATTATGGTATATGAATGTTATGGAATATTATTGCTCTGTAAGAAACGACCAGCAGGACGATTTCAGAGAGGCCTGGAGAGACTTGCATGAACTGATGCTGAGTGAAACGAGCAGAACCAGGAGATCATCATACACAGCAACAACAGTATTACATGATGATCAATTCTGATGGACATGGCTCTCTGCAACAAAGAATTGTCTCAAACCAGTTCCAATTGTTCACTGAAGAAAACCATATACACCCAGAGAGAGGGAAATGAAATATGGACCACAACGTAACATTTTCATGATCTCTATTGACATTTGTTTGCATTGTGTTGCCTTTCTCTGATTCTTTTATTTTCTTGTAGATAGGATTTTTCTTGCATAACTTCTCAAGCATTTCAACATTATTAACATGTAGTGGACTTCCTGCCATCTAGGGGAGGGGAGGGGACTGGGGGTAAAATTTGTAATGGAAAGCTTTGTAAAGATCAATGTTGGGGAACTACCCATACATATGTTATACAAATAAAAAGCTTTAATAAAAAAAAAAAAGAATTCAAGCCATTCTCCAATCAATAAATGGTCAAAGGATATGAACAGACAATTTTCAGAGGATGAAATTAAAACTATTTGTAGTCATATGAAAAGGTGCTCCAAATCACTATTGATCAGAGAAATGCAAATTAAGACAACCCTGAGGTACCAATACACACCTGTCAGATTGGCTAAAATGACAGGAAAAGTTAATGATGAATGTTGGAGGGGATGTGGGAAGGCTGGGACACTGACGCATTGTTGGTGGAGCTGTGAACAGATCCAGCCATTCTGGAGAGTAATTTGGAGCTATGCTCAAAAAGTTATCAAACTGTGCATACCCTTTGACCCAGCAATGTTTCTATTGAGCTTATATCCCAAAGAAATCATAAAGGAAGGAAAGGCCCCCACATGGGCAAGAATGTTTGTGGCAGCCCTTTTTGTAGTGGCTAGAAATTGGAAACTGAATAGATGCCCTTCAATTGGAGAATGGCTGAATAAATTATGGTATATGAATATTATGGAATATTATTGTTCTGTAAGAAACAACCAGCAGGACGATTTCAGAGAGGCCTGGAGAGACTTACATGAACTGATGCTGAGTGAAATGAGCAGAACCAGGAGATCATTATATACGGCAACAACAATACTAAATAATGATCAATTCTGATGGACATGGCTCTCTTCAACAATGAAATGTTTCAAACCACTTCCAATTGTTCACTGAAGAAAGCCATATACACCCAGAGAGAGGGATGTGAAATGTGGACCACAATATAACATTTTCAAGCTCTCTATTGATGTTTGCTTGCATTGTGTTCCCTTTATCTGATTTTTCTTTCTTGTAAATATGATTTTTCTTGCACAACAATGATAAGTGTGGAAATATGTATACATATATTTGATTTCTCAAGTATTTTAACATAATTAACATGTAGTGGATATCCTGCCAACTAGGGGAGGGGTGGGGAGTAAGGGGGAAAAATTTGTAATAGAAAGCTATGTAAGGGTTAATGTTGAAGAATTGCCCATACATATGTTTTGCAAATAAAATAAAATAATAAAAAAAGACTTATATGAAGTGATAGAAAGTGACCAGAATGAGAGCATTGTAACCAGTAAGAACATTATAAGGATCACCTGTGAAAGATTTACCTACTCTGTTCAATACTACAATGATTCACAATTCCAAGACTCATAATGAAAAATATTATTTGTTCTCAGAAAGTGAATTGATAAACTTTAAGTTCAGATTAGAGCAGCTTATTTTTTGACTTTCCTTATTGTTCTTACTTTTTTTTTGTAATACTGTTAATGTGAAAATGTTTTGCATAACTTCATAGATATGAAATATGTTATAAATATGTTATCAAAGTTCTTGTCTTCTCAGTGGGTGAGGGAGGAGATAAAGAGAAGAAAATCTGGAACTGAAAAAAAAATTTTCTTTAAATTTGAAAAGAAAATAATTCATTTAGGATGTCATCCTATATATCTAAGTCATGTATCAAGTTAGAGCTTATCTTGGTATATAGTATAAGGTTTCGTCTGCTCTTATTTAAGCTGTGCTGCTTTCTAATTTTCCCAGGAATTTTTGTCCAAGTTTTGTCTGAATTTCTGAGTAATATTTCTGAAGCTGGGATCTTGAAGGTTCATTTGTTTCCAGATCTTCTATAACTGTTCCACTGATTCATTTTTCCACTTTTGAAGTCTATACTAGATAAATGTTTTTAATGATTACTGCTCTGTATCTACTATTTTAAGGCCCTTTTATTTTCCATTTTCTTTTATTCTTTACCTTGAAATCCTTGACCTTTTGTTCTCCAGATAAATTTCATTATCTTGTCTAGTTCTATAACCTTTTAGTAGTTTGAAATGGCACTGAATCTGTATATGAATTTAGATGGTACTGTTATTTTCATTATATGGACATAAAGTAACCAGGAACATTTAATATTTATTCCTGTAATTTGCACATAATTCCCATGTGTATTGCTAGGGAGACTCTCCATATGTTTTATATAATTCTCAAAAACATCAACTGTTTTTCTACTCTATGTGGAATTTTTGGAAACCAACTGTAGAACTTTACTTTTATCCTATAAAATCTTCAACTTAATAATTTTGGCACATCATTCTAACATATCAAGATCTTATTAGATTCAATTCTAACGTCCAACACATTAAGCTCTTACAGCTTCATTTCATTTACAAATTTGATAAGTATTTTTTTTTTTTTTTTTGCTAAGGCAATTGGGGTTAAGTGACTTGCCCAGGGTCACACAGCTGTTACGTGTCTGAGACCAAATTTGAACTCAGGTCCTCCTGACTTCAGGGCTGGTGCTCTATCCACTGCGCCACCTAGCTGCCCAAATTTGATAAGTATTACGGGAGCAACCTGCTAGTGGATGCTGGGGATCTAATTCTGATCATCAGAATAGATCCTTTTATGTGAGAGGATTACAAAACACAAGGAGGCTGAGAGGCAGTTGCGTTCCCTTACCTCTCTCCTCTTCCCTCCAATTTATTTCATTCCCAATTCATAACTAACATCTGTTTCAGAAAGGGCTGATTTACAATTCCTTCAAGTATGTTATGATTCACAGCTGTGGGGGCTTTCAGAGAACCAACCCTCCCCTTAATGGCCCAGTCCCCTTTAACCCTATTCACATTTCTGGGTTTCATCCTTAGGCATAGTCCTTAACAGATAAGCACAACTTCTATCAATTCAAAGTTCACTAAAAAATTAGTAACAACAATAAACAGAATCAAGTACAGATTCCTAGAATACCCCACTAAAAATCTTCTAAAATCAAGGAGAAACAGGCCCACTAACGAATTGTTGCTAGAACTGTGAATTAGTAAAACTATTCTGGAAAGCAATTTGTAATGATGATAAAATGGCTAAAATAAAAAGTGCAGTTAGCCATATTCCAAGGTCACTGACAAAAAAAAGTTCTCGTAAACATAAAAATAAGCACATCAATACTTTGTTGTGATAGCAAAGTATTAGGAAAACATCATAATATTCATCAATTGATGAACTAAACAAATTGTGGTATATCAAGGTAATGAATGGACTACGATGAAAGAGAAATGCCATGAGTTCTTTCTTATATAACTGACTAAAATAGATAATGAAATCATTTATCAGTACAGTGACACATGGATGTTTTAAAAATGAATATTAAAAAATAATAAAGATTAGCATGTTCCCAAAAAGGAGATATGATTAGGCACCTTCCCTGATTTCTTTTCGGAGTCAGCATGGGGGTTCCCAAGGGTAGAACACTACATCTACTGCCAATTTATTTTCTTTGTATTGATCAAATTTGATATGGATTTCTTTTCTCTTTTCCTTTTATGAAAAAAATTTTTTATAAGAAAAGCCTTTCCCAGAGGAGACAGGAAGAAGAAATACAGGGAAAAACTTACAGGCAATGTAAAAACAAGTGATATAAATACAATCTATTTTTAAAAAGAGAAGAAAACAGGGCAGCTAGGTGGCACACTGGATACAGCACCAGCCCTGAATTCAGGAGAATCTAGTCTCAGACACTTAACACTTCCTAGGTGTGTGACCCTGGGCAAGTCACTTAACCCCAGTTGCCTCAGCAAAAAAAAAAAAAAGAAAGAAAGAAAAATACCTCCAGATACATTAAACACATAGACCTCTTTGTATTGATATTTGACCACTTCAAAATCCACCAAAACTGCCTATTCACATAATCTAATCCCAATGAACTTAATAAGTACAAGCCAAAATGCACATGTTTATTTTATCTGTAATATCACTAAACACTTCATTTCTATCTAAAATTCTACTTGTTTCATGAAACTTTTTTCTTGACTATCACAGGATGTGGTGATTAATCCTTCCTTTAAATACCAATAATCTTTTTGTGTGTGTGTGTGCTTTTTATATGACTCCTTTCACATACTAGTAATTCTGTGGTTAGCTATATACAGATTATTTCCTCTCCTAAATTTTGGGAAGGAGGAAAAATACCACTTTGAGAGAGATGACATGACTTCTTTCATATATAACCGACTAAAATAGATAATGAAATCATTTATCAAGATTCTACCAAGTACCAGGCACCAGACTAAGAGTTAACACTAAAAATACAAGCAAGCAGGATAATTATTCAGCAAGTGAATCAAAGTAAAAGCAGGTACTAAAAAAAAGTAATACAAAGTGGATAAAGCAATTGACTTAAGAGTTAAGAAGGTCTGAGTTCAAACCCTGCCTCAATGCTTGGCTGTATGCAGTGGACAAATCACTTATCCTCTGTTCCTTTACCTATAAAATCAGAATAATAATAGCTAATTCCCAGGGTTCTATGAGAATCAAATGACATAATATATGTAAAAGTACCAGTAAACCCTAAATGTTAAATAAATTCTAGCTATTATTAATAATAATGAAGTACATGTTCTACAAATAAATGAATCAAGTTTATTTGTGAATTCAGCTGATGATTAAAAAAAATAAAATCTAAGTCATCTGTTCAAAAAATTAGCCCAAACTCATATCAAACTACTTTAAGTTTTGATAATAGTGTGAATTTGCTAAGAATAAGGAAGCTGAAATATTCAATTAGTCCTACAAATTTTTAATCCCAGATCTCTTGCTTATCCTTGAATTCACTTTTCTGACTTTGGAGATGGGAATAAAAGTGTGTTGTGTGGGCAAAAGAGTTAGGGAAAAGTTAGAATGATTAAAATCATATTTTCTCCGACTCAAACTATCTATGGAATGTTTGGATCTACACAAATTCTCAGAATGCCTGAATTTCCAAAGTTAGACACTCTCAGATCAGTAATCTTATGGATCATAGCATAAGTCAGACACTATGAAAAAATTAAGTGCCTACATCAGTCAGGCAGATAAATGGTGTCAGGACTTAAATGAAGAAGACTCATCTCTGTGAGTTCAAATCTAGCCTCAGACAGTAGCTGTGTGGGGCAAGTCACTAAATGCTGTTTGCCTCAGTTTCCTCATCTATAAAAGAAGCTGGAGAAGGAAATGGCAAAGCACTCCTATACAACGGTCAATTCTGATGGATGTGACTCATTCCAACAAAGAGATGATTGAGGCCAGTTTCAAGGATCTTGTGATGAAAAGAGCCATCTATACCCAGAGAGAGAACTGTGGGAACTATATGTGGATCACAACATAACATTCTCATTCTTTTTGTTGTTCACTTGCATTTTGTTTTCTTACTCCTTTTCTTTCCTTTTTGACCTGATTTTTCTTATGCAGCAAGATAATTGTATAAATGTTTACATACATTGGATTTAATATATATTTTAGCATGTATAACATATATTGGATTGCTTGCCATCTAAAGGAGGAAGTGGGGAAAGGAGGGGAAAATTTGGAATACAAAGTTAGGCAAGGGTTAACACTGAAAAATTACTAGGCCCTGTTTTGAAAATAAAAAGCTTTAATAATAATTTAAAAAGGGGCAGCTAGGTGGTACAGTGGATAGAGCACCAGCCCTGAAGTCAGGAGGACCTGAGTTCAAATCTGGTCTCAGACACTTAACATTCCCTAGCCATGTGACCCTGGGCAAGTCACTTAACCTCAATTGCCTCAGCAAAAAGCAAAAATAATAATAATAATAATAAAATCCCCCCCAAAAAATCCCACTAAGATCAGGAGATATTACATGATTTATCCAAGGCAACCTTAGCAGTAATTGTGGGTTAAAATCAACTGCAGTTTAACATCATGCCATTCTTTAAGACTAAATCTATGATTTCACTGTAATATCGGACTCCCAATGTAGAAACCTCTACACATGCAGGTCAACAGATGCTCAGTAACAGAATTGCTTGAGGGCACTAAGACACTTAGAATTAAGTGATTTTCCAAGAGTCAAAACATGAATTAGCTCTCTAGCCACTCCTCCAAAATCATATAAAGCAATGATGTCAAACTCAATTAGAAAGGGGATCAAATACAGCCCACTAACTCTTACATGAAAATCTCTCTGGGCCTTATAGTGACATTTAAAAAATGTTATACTATCTGCGTTTTGTTATAGTTACATTTATTTTATTAAATATTTCCTAATTACATTTTAATAAGTTCAGGCTACATTTGAGGGTATTACAGCTACACATGGTCTGTTTAATATCTCTTCTGTAGAGTACTGGACTTAGAAAACATGAATTCAAATCCTATTTCAGACACTTATTTGATGTGTGACTCTGAGTCTCTTAAATTCTGTGTACCTTAATTTCACATATAAAATGAGGGGGTTGTAACTGTTAACCTTTAAAGTCTCTTTCAGCCTTTATGCTCCCAATTAAATGACAGCTTATTAGATTCAGGTCATTACTGTAGCCTCTCAAGATCTTTGGGGATTCTAATTATAACAATCTATGCATTAGCTTTTGTCCCAAATTTCTGTTATCTAAAGATATAAGTATGTCATCTATACTTTCATTCAAGTAATACTGAAAATACTCAACAGAGTTATTATACATTAGCATTCTATCAATTGTTGGGTCTCTTCATTCAAACAGATATACATACAATTATTCATACTATCATCCAGCCCACATCTTTCCATCTTGGCTACTATTGTATAAAATGTTTTTTGAAATCCAGGTATATTATGTCTAAAGTCAATAATCTGCTAATGTTTAATAACCTACCAAAAAAAGATAAAGTTAATCTGGCATGATATGTTCTTAATGCATCAGCATGAGTTTCCAGCAATCACCATTCCCCTAAAGGTTCAATATCTACATGTTATATTCTGTAATTAAAAATACATATCATTACACAGAAAATTTTTCTATATAAAAATAGGATTTATTCTGATAGAAAATTTCTCCAATTGGCTTTAGTTCATATTATACTCCCAAATACTCTGGATTAATATTTATGATTTTTCAACTCTATTTAAAGTCCCAAAGGATTCTACTGTCAAAATAATTTGAGAAACAATGGATAATACTAGTGCCACTGAATTGTGGTTTTTACAGGGTTTGTCCTAGTTGGCTTCCATGATTCTAATTTTGGAAAAGGCAAGGTAATTACTTCTAACATTCTAAGAGAAGATATATTTGTCAATTAATGTAAAATGTGATCTGAAATAAAAATAACATAATGGGTTTGGCATTTTTATTTTTGGATTCTCCTAGATTTTCTTTTTCTTTTTCTTTTTTTTTTTTTGCTTTTTGCTGAGGCAATTGAGGGTGACTTGCCCAGGGTCACACAGCTAGGGAATATTAAGTGTCTAAGACCCACTGCGCCACCTAGCTGCCCCCTAGATTTTCTTTTAAAATCTATTTTTCTAAGTGTGATAGTCAGTAATTTAGGTCAAATTGAGGGAACACTTTTATTTAATAGAAGAAACAGGAAAAATTACCTGTTTTTACTCAGAACAATTTCAAGAAATACATCTAATGCTTAATTTAAGGGGACATTTGAATTATTATTTGAATATATCAAGCAGTCTGGATGCTAAAAAGCCACTAGTTAACAAAATTGCCTAATATTTGTCCCCAGAAGACAATAAATAACAGGACATAAAAAGGTCATTATGATTCAATTCTATACTTCTTTAAAGCTTCATAGATCATGGATTTTATGTCAGAAGGAACCTTAGAATCCATCTAGTCCGGCATCCTCATTTTACAGATAAGGAAACCATGTATCAGAAACATTAAGTGGCTTGCCCAGCTAGTTTTTGATATGGAATCTGAACCCAGGTATTGACTCCAGATCTAGTGCCACATTGCCTCTAATAAAGAACATGCTTAAACAACAAACTAACAGATAATACTGTATTAGAAAAGGTTCAAATACAATTCTAACAAGAGATCATATCTCATGCCTCCTTTCTGTGAATCAGTAAAATTAAATGCAAAGAGGCCTATCAACACTAGTTTGGCCATCTCCTAATGAATTACTCATAACAACACATAGGGAGGAAAAAAAATAATAGAAAATGGCCCTTAGCACCATATATTCCCTTTAATGTCAGAAGCAATAGTGGTAGAACA
>JAJPUD010001193.1:316880-333309 GCA_023553655.1 Myrmecobius fasciatus | reverse complement strand
AGAGAGAGAGAGAGAGAGAGAGAGAGAGAGAGAGAGAGAGAGAGAGAGAGAGAGAGAGAGAGAAGTCACACAGCTTTGGACAATTATAAACAATTTCTGACACTAAAAATGAGATGCAATTTGCTGTTTTTTGTTTTTTTCCAAATGACCAACAAGTAGGCATGCTACTACAGGAAGAATGGAATCCTATCAATTTTGATAAGCTCTCAGTAAATTAAGCCAGAACAAAGAAACTAGGTTTAGGTAAATTCAAGGATAACTCACTGTAGATGACTGGAATCTCTGATGTCTAACCAAATGAATGCTCCACAACATTTTCTCCTTCTGCCTTCATGGCCTGTTGGGACAAATTGTTCATATCTGCATATTCCTTCTGGGAAACTTTCATATACTTGGTGTAGACAACCTTTTCCCCCTAACCCACACTTCTGCATGCGGTGTTAAGGGAAGATTAGTATCTCTGGTGTTAGAGCTGCCAAGTCCTTTTTCAGGACTACTTTTTACCTGTGGTATTCGCCTATCAGCCAATTCTCACCTATGGCTACAAGAAGCTGTACCATACATAGTGACCACACTTCAGTAAAACCATTTTAGAAAATTAGCTTAATCAGGCCTCAAGACTGTCAGATGGTGAGTATGGGGCAGGAGGGGAGCATTTATTTGGTTAGACATCAAAGATGTCGTTCATCTAATGAATCCTAAGACACTGACAATCACCTTGACTTTTATCTAGCCATTGGACTTCAATGATTCTGGAAGATTGAAGGCAATGACTTTGTGCAATCCTGTTTCACTTAAATTCAATTCATGTGCAAGTCAAAAAATATGACCCATACCATTTTATCAATTTTATCCACCTTGAAGTCCAATGGCAAGAAGCAGGTATGGATACACTGGGAACTGTAGTCACAACCCTGCACACAGGCAACCTAGGCACGTTCTCACTGAATTGAAATAGCAATGGGATTCAGTAAATCCCTGGTGTCTGAGCAGCCTTTTGTTAGGACCGTATCATTCACCTCCTGGCATGGCTTTTAGAAAAGGTACCTAAGGGTAGTTAGGTGGGTCACTGGATAGAGCACCGGCCCTGAAGTCAGGAGGACTTGAGTTCAAATCTGGTCTCAGACACTTCCTAGCTATGTGACCCTGGGCAAGTAACTTAACCTCAATTGCCTCAGCAAAAAGCAAAAAAAAAGAAAAGAAAAAAAGAAACGGTACCCTAAAAATTGTCTGCTTCACCTAATATAATCCTAGTTGTTTTATTGCTGCAGGTAGGAATCCTGCCCTATGTATGAAACACAAAAAGCTTGCAATTCGGAATAATTTTATAGTCAGAGTAGGTATAGACTATCAGGTATAGAAGGAAGTTTTTGTGGGGAATAGAGTCACAAACAGCGACAAAAATGGTCACTTACTATTGAAGACTTGTTCATGCCATGACCTTCTCATATTAATATTTGTTTTCCATTTAGCTAAATGCAATAAAAATTGGTCGGAGGCATTTTCACAGCAAACACTAGCATTTAAAGACTATGTGACTATAAGAAGAAGAGACAGACAGGATATGAGAGTGACAAAGAAAATCTGTGGCACAGAGTTCTGGACTAATTATAGACATATAACATTCAAATTCAACAAAAGTAACAAGGTCTATCAGAACATAATGTCAACAGATTAAGAGCACTTCTCCAAGCAGGAACAGTTTGTTGCTAACATGTACAGAAAGTTGAGCCAATACATGGCTGGCACATAGAGCAGAAAAGGAGTGGGGAGTTTTCAGAGATTTGATAAACAGCACTGCATTTACTCATTTAGGCCAGAAGACACACAAACATTAGGACTGGTTCGAAGAAAATGATAGTGAAATTCAGAAATTACTAAATGAAAAATGAGAACTCCACAGACTTTACCAGCAGGACACTTCATTCACCTTTAAGAAGGCAATATTTATTTATTTATTTATTTTTATTTGCAAAACATATGCATGGGTAATTTTTCAACATTGACCCTCGCAAAGCTTTCTGTTACAAATTTTTCCCTCCTTACTCCCACCCTCTCCCTTAGATGGCAGGTAGTCTAATACATGTTAATTATGTTAAAATACAAGACAAATCCAATATATGTATACATATTTATACAGTTATCTTGCTGTACAAGAAAAATTGGATCTACAAGAAAAAAACAAAACCTGAGAAGGAAAACAAAATGCAAGCAATCATCAACAGAGAGCATGAAAATGCTATGTTGTGGTCCACCCTCAGATCCCATAGGCCTCTCTGGGTGTAGATAGAAATAGCTTTGTTCATCACTAAACAATAGGAACTGGTTTGAAACATTTCATTGTTGAAGAGAGCCATGGCTATCAGAATTGATCATCATATAATCTTGTTGTTGCCATGTATAATGATCTCCTGGTTCTGCTCATTTCGCTCAGCAACAGTTCATGCAAGTCCCTCCAGGCCTCTCTGAAATCGTCCTGCTGGTCGTTTCTTACAGAACAATAATATTCCATGACATTCGTATACCATAAATTACTCAGCCATTCTCCTATTGATGGGCATCCATTCAGTTTCCAGTTTCTAGTCACTACCAAAAGGGGTGCTAAACAAGGCAGTATTTAATTTCATCAGAAGTGTAAACAAAACTTTGATATAGCTCAGTAAGAAGGCAGATAACATTCAATTTAATACTGACAGTAACAACCAAAGTGCTTTTATTTGCCCTGAAGACTATTTATGAGTCAAAGATCTATGGTGAAGTTCAACTACTCAGTGGTTTCACTGATCAGTGATAAGGACATGATTTAAAGAGATGGGCTGAATACTTCCACAATGTTTTTAACAGACTGTCATCAACCAATGCTGAAGCCAATGACTGTTCACCTCAGGTTGAAGTTAATCCCTCTCTAGCCAAAATTCCAACTGAAGAACAGATCTGCATGCCATAAGGCCTCTTTCATATGGCAAAACATTTGGTATTGAGTCTATTCCAGTCAACATTTATAAAGCAAGCAGCATCACAGAAAAGTTCACTAAATGGCTATATGGCAAGAAAAGGTTATCCCTTAGAAGTGCAAGGTTACCTCTACTGTCCATCTGTATAAAAGAAAAAGAAGGGGTTGTCCTGTGACAATCAAAAGGGGATCTCTCTCTTAGTCATCAATAGCAAGATTCTTGCCAGAGTTCTTGAAGGGCTGGTTCTTTATCTGGAAAATGGACACCTATCCAAGAGCTAGTGTAGCTTCAGAAAGGGCTGAGGAATGGTTGTTATGGTGTTTGTTGCCCCACAATTCCAGGAAAAATGCCAGAAGCTGGGCAGAAGTCTATATACAATATTCATCAATCTGACTAAAGCTGTTGATACTGTCAACCATAAAAGCTTGGGGAAGATCAAGGCAAAATTCGGTTGTCTGGAAAATCAGTTTCATGATTGCATACTTGCAGATTCTGGATAATAGATGATGCTTTTAAGTTTCCCCAATGAACAAAAGAGTGAAGCAAGGCTGTGTGTTTGCTCTCATACTTTTTAGCACGATGTTTTCAGTGATGCTGTCAGATATCTTTAATGAGAATGAAAATGGCAACAAGGTCAGGTACTGCAGGTAAATTATTTAGCTTGAAAGGCTACAAGCCAAGTATAAAGTAGAGAGAGCTGTGCACAAGTTTTTCTTCATAGATGATTAGCCACTCAATGTGGCCCCGTAAGATTGAAAGAGTATGGATTAATTCTCTGTTGGCAGGGTATTTTGGCCTGACAATTAACACCAAGAAAACAGAGGTTCTCCATCAGCCAGCATCATACCATCCATATGTACAATCATCAGTTATAGCCGTTGGAGAAATTCTGAATGCTATAGATAGGTTCATTTACCTTGGCAGCATGCCACAGGTACACACAGAAGATGAAGTTGACACATACACTGCCAGATCTAGCTCATTGTCTGGGAAACTCCAGGCAGGAAAGTATGGAGAGAAGAAATAATAGGCTGTCTACCAAACTGAAGGCCTAAATAGTCACTGTCCTAAGTCTCATTGTTATATACCTGTAAAACCTGACAATCTCCCACAATCATGCCAGAAATGTGAACCACTTCCATCTAAACTGTGTTAGGAAGATTCTGAAGATCATCAGGCAAACTAAGGTACTATATATTGAGATCCTTTTCTTGCCAAGCATTCAAAACCTACTGCAGAGAGAGCAACTCTGATGTCTGTCTGCATGCTAAACATGCATTTGCCTAATAGCTTCTATTAGGTAGAACTCACACAAGGCAAACATTCATATGCAATTCAGAAGTAATACAAGGACACTCTCAAAATCTTTCTGAAAAACTTTGAAACTGATTGTGAGAATTGATTGTGTGGCACAGGATCACCCAGTATGGCATAACAGCATAAAAGAAGGTACTGTAACTCTATGAGCAAAGCACAACTTCAGTAGTTCAAAAGAAAGGTGAGATATGCAAATTTAGAAACATCTCCATTCCAAATGCTCATATACTTCTGAACTCATAATAATCTGATTACCCATAGCTGCACACACTATACATTGATCCCAAAGTAAAGATGTTACTTGGGTCTTCCTTAAGTGCAAAAGAAACCACCACTGTTAGTGTTCCAATTATGATAAAATGGCACTAATCAGGTCACAGTAGGGAAAAGAGTACTGAATATAAACTCTGAAAAGCAGAAAGAATATAAAGCTATAATTTATTTGACATTTTCTACTGAAGTCATGACAGATGCTAGAATGTCCTCCCTGCCTATATCTAGGGCTGGATTCTCTAGAGCAGACAAAAGAGCACTTTCAATAAAGGATTCTTCAAACACAATGTTCTAACTTTTAATATGCTTTAAAGCAACAATTGCTGATACTTATTATACCATTTACTAGAGCAAACAATTGCTTAACAAGACTAGAGCTGAATTTGCTTTAATTCATTTACTTATATATTTGTGCTGATCTATATTCTGGATAGAATAAGAGAAGAGATTATTAATGAAAGAATTTAACAGACTTTAACTTTTGACCTCATTGACATTTACATGTCCTTTAAAATTTTACCATGCTCTTCTATCTTTTCTGATGGATGTTATTAATGAAACAAAACAGAACAAATAAGATTATAAATGGCAGTATAATGACCAGAACTAATTCTGCTCTGGTTTTATTTCAAGATGATCAATTATGCATATTTTTTAACTTTTAAAATTTGGTATATTAGCTTCTATTGAATTAATGAATTTCTACCTTACATTAGACACAGTCAAGTAATGCCAAAGTTGTTCTTGTTCTCTATGATAGCAATGAAAGATTATCTGTCTTTTCATCAAAATGTGATTTGCAGGAGTAAAATATTATCAGTATTATAAATTTAATTTGTATGTTCATGTTAAACCCTTAGGCATAAGGAAATAGAGGAAGTGATAAATAACAAACCTTGTACACAGGAATTTCCATCCACCACAAACAAACCATTCTATCCCTCTTCTTCTGTAAGTTACTCGGGCTCTTGGTAATGTATGATAATCACTTTCATCATTTTCAAAACCTTCTTCAGACATCATTAGTGGCATTTCATCCAAATGGGAGGATTCATCTTCTAGTTGATATCTACTTAAAGAAAAAAAAAATAATTAGTAAAAAATACAAAACAGCCATCCATGCTTTTGCTTTATCCTGCTACTTTTAAAATCAAATTCCCTACTCACATACCCCCACATAAACAATTCAGCAGGTAACACAATTGTTTACCATGTATTCCTATGTCTGGTGGTCCTGATATTTCCACTTTTATCTAGCCTGACAAGAAGTAATTGCTACCCCTCAACTTCCCCATATTTCTTAAAAGAAAGATGATATCATAGTATTAGAAAAAATGCTGAAACTTTAAGACAAAAGATAGAGTATTCAAGTGTTGGTTTTGATATTTAGTATTTGTTTGAAGCTGAACAAATCCATTAATCTTTCCTAGCCTAAATATTCTTTTCTATAAAATGGGGATTTATACTACCTACCTCACAGCACCGTTGTAAGAAAAAATTGTAAATGTTGAAGTATTATATAAAGCTGAGTTACGCTCAACACTAATAGTTTATTACCTTATTCTTCAACATTAGATGTATGAACATAGCAACTCTATCAGTATACTGGAAAGAAGGACTGGATTTATTTAATATTTAAATTACTATTTTCAGAGTTAGATTTATTATAATAAAAATTTCTACTGGCCAAGCATGAACACATAAAATAACTGTGGGCCATCTAGCAAAAATCATCAGAAAATTTTCAAAACACTAACCTCTTTCTCAATAGAGGAAAAGAAATGTCCAACTCCAAATATGTGTTACTCTGTATGCTTTACTTTAATAAATTTTTTGTGTGTGATCTCACACACACCTTCTTTAAAATTCTTTTTAAAGTAAGGCATTCAGAGTAACTTAAGAATATAGGATAAGAGACTTAAAGATAAGAGTACCTCAAAAGCAACCTCTCCTTAGTGAGTCAACTAGGCAGTCACTTAGCACTTATCTAAGTGCCTACTTTGTGTCAAGTACAGTACAAAGCACCAAGAATACAAAGAAAGGCAAAAACCAAAATAAAATAGTCCTCACCATTAAAAAGCTCATCCTCTAATGAAGGGGAAAGAATGCAAATAACCTTGTACAAATAAGATACAAACAGAGGGAAGGCACTTCTAACAAAAAGTGGACTTTAGCTTAGGTGGAAAGAATACCAAAGAAACTAGAGGACTGAGATAAAAAGAAAGATTATTTCAGGAATGAGGGTGTTGTAAGAGTTAGAGAGCACACACTGAAAAGATATAGTTGGGACATGCAAGGAATAGCAAGGAGGCCAAGATCATAGATCAGAGTATCTAGAAGGTAGTAAGGTGCAAAAAGACTTGAAAGGCAGGAAGATGCCAGATCATAAAGGGCTCTAAAAGTCAGAGAACTTCATATTTGACTACGGAGGCAATTTGAATAAGAAGTATACTGATTAGGATTTATGATCAAATTGACTTAAAAAAAATCAATTTGGTTAGAGGAGAAGGATTGAAATGGAAAGAGAACTTGAGGCAGACCAATCAGGTGGGTATTGTAATAGTCTACAGATAAAGTAATGAGGGTTCTGCTTAAGGGTGGCTAGGCTACAGTGTCAGAAGAGAAAAGGCAGAGAGCATTACAAAGGTAGAAATAACAGATCTTGACAATTGATTGGATAAAGGAAGTGAAAGTGAGAGGAATATAGGAAGTTTCTGAGGCTGCAATTATTGATAATTCATAAGATGGTGGTACACTCTAGAGTTATAAAGAAGCTAGGGATAGGAGAAATACGGGGAGAAAAGACAATGACTTCAGTGCTTGACATGAGTTAAAGTTAAATAGTGAAGAGAGAAAAGAGAGAAGGATCCAGGATAGAGTGACATTATTGATATGATTATCTAATGTAATCCAGAAACAAGGTATAGCAAGGAAGTCTTAGAAGAAACAATCATATAAAAGAAAAACAAAAATTAAAATTAAAAATAAAGATAAAGATAAAAGAACCAAAAGAGAACTATGTCATGAACACAAAGAAAAGAGTGTTGGGCATCAAGGAGAAGCTGAAGATGTTTCAAAAACTTCAGAGGTCAAAAATGAGAATTGAGAATAGCAATTAAGATTTTTAATTCTGGAGAGAATAATTTTCCTTGAAAAGGTCAGAATGCAGAGATAAGAAAAGAATAGAGGAAAAGTATGTATTCAATTGTAAATGGCCTTCTCAAACAGTTTAGTCACATGAGTCAGGAAATATATAACAGAAATAAATGAATCAAATAAGGGTTTTTTTTGAAGATAGGGAAAACATATATATGTTTTTAGGTGAGAGGGAAACAAAGATTGAAGGTGAATCAAAGAGTGGGAATAATATAGGAGCCAATCTTTTGGAAAACACAGGATAGAAAAGGATTATTGATCTTATATTTCAGTTCTATTTGGCAAAGAAAAGGGCCACTTCTTCCTGTGAAACAGGGTAAAAGTGAAGATTGGCAGAAGGCATTAGGGAGAGAGAAGAGCAGAAGAATTAAAGAAGAGGTTTCTTTTTAGCAAATGGTTTTAATTTTTTTTTTTCACTGAAAAAGGAGGCACGAAGATAATGTCATGATCAAATATGATAGACTTGGCTCCTCTCAGCAATACATAGATCCAAGAAAATTCCAGAAGAGTTGGGAAGGAAAATTTCATGCACATCTAGAGAATAAATTATGAAGATTAAATGTGGATCAAAGCATTCTATTTTCATCTTTTTTTTTTTTTAAGGTTTGCTTTTCTTTGGTTTTTCCCTTTTGTTCTGATTTTCCTTTCACATGACTAATATGGAAATATGTTTAAAATGACTATACAAATATAACATCAGATTGTTTGCTGTCGGGGAGGGAAGAGATAAGGGAGGGAGATAGAAAAAAGTTGGAATTCAAAACTTTGTAAAAATTAATGTTGAAAACTATATTTACATGTAATTGGAAAAATATTGAATTTGAAAAAAAAAAAAAAACAAAGAAAAAGGAGGCATAGTTCCCAGCTGTTAGAAATGGGGATAGGGGACATTATAAGAGGTTTGAGGAACAATGAAAAGCTTTGGAAAAGCAGCTATAGCAAATTAAATATTAAGCCAATTAGGTTAATATAAAAGTAATGCCTTGCTTTAGTGAAGACCCAGGTAAGATTATGTCACATAAATATTCAGTGGATCTAGTAAGCATGGATTCATGATTCAAGGTCCTCGGAAAAAGGGCTTATTTCACTTATTGAATCTGAACCCCTAGTGCTTAGTACAATATTGGGCACATGGTAGCAGCTTAATAAATGCTTGTTGATTGACTGCTGGAAGAAATTTGGGGGAGGGTTCTCAGTAGCTTTCTTATCCTCAAAGAAAAGGTTGCTTAATCCTTGGTTTTGGTTGAAAGATCAGATGGCTTATTTCCTCTCCAAGGATCCTAATAGCCTTTTATATTCTTGGCACCTACCTATGGTTTTGAACTAATGTTATATATCAAATAGTTACAAAACTTACAAGATATCATCAAAAGATATACCTTATTTTAAGTCTCAAAAATAAATGTGGGGCAACGAAGTGAATAGACTACAAGTCCTTTAGTCAGGAGGACCTAAACTGAAATCTGGCCACATTTAACACTTCCTAACTGTGACTCTAGGCAAGTCACTTAACCCCAATTGCCTCAGAAAAAAAAAAATAATAATTGTGCAAGACACCTTTTTGTTTTACTTTTTCTCACCTATTTCATAAACTTAAAAATTGAGAGAAAGAGGCCATAAATTATTTAGTTCTACCACTTCATTTTAAAGAGGAGGCTCAGAAACCAAGCGATTTGTCCAAAATCAATAAGAGTAAATCAAGACTAGAATTTTATCCCCTTCCTGTCCCATACTTGACCTTATTCTGATAATTTGACCTTCTATCTTGTGATTTTACTCTGAGAATAATAATGAAATCACTACTACTAATACTGGAAAAGTATATGATACTCTTCAGACTGTAAAAACATTAGGGAGAGCTACCCTTTGATTAGGTCTCTCTTTTTTTCCCCCTGAGGCAATTGGGGTTAAGTGACTTGCCCAGGGTCACACAGCTAGGAAGTGTTAAGTGTCTGAGACCAAATTTGAACTCAGGTCCTCCTGAGTTCAATGCTGGTGCTCTATCCACTCTGCCACCTAGCTGCCCAGGCCTTCTAAGGTATTTCAAAATATGGAAAATAGTCAATTTTACTCTTCTTATTCCCTTTCTATAATAGAGGATTTTTTTTTAAATTATTCTCCCTTATCTTTCCCTTCTTAAAACTTTCAGTAACAGAACCCATCCACTTTAGGTACCTTTTTGTATTTATTACCTCAGCAAGCCTTTGGAAACATTTAGGATTGAAAGCAACATTTGTTCCTTCTCCCTCTATTAAAATATTAGCTTTGTGTTTTCATAAATGCCCTTCCAATTGCTCAAAAAAAGTTAACTTTCTAGGTTACTGCTGAATGGGACAAACTGAGTGAAGATCTTTCATAAGAATGTGGCCCTACTTATACCCCAAAGAGATCTTAAAGGAAGGAAAGGGCCCCATATGTGCAAGAATGTTTGTGGCAGCCCTTTCTGTAGTGGCTAGAAACTGGAAACTGAGTGGATGCCCATCAATTGGAGAGTGGCTGAACAAATTATGGCATATGAATGTTATGGAATAATATTATTGTTCTGTAAGAAATGACCAACAGGAGGGTTTCAGAGAGGCCTGGAGAGACTTGCATGAACTGATGCTGAGTGAAATCAGCAGAACCAGGAGATCATTATACACAGCAACAATACTATATGAGGATCAATTCTGATGGACATGGCTCCCTTCAACAATGAAATGTTTCAAACCAGGTCAATTGTTCAGTGAAGAAAGCCATATACACCCAGAGAGAGGGATATGAAATGTGGACCACAACATAACATTTTCATGCTCTCTATTGATGTTTGCTTGCATTGTGTTTCCTTTCTCTGATTTTTTTTTCTTGTAGATATGATTTTTCTTGCACAACAATGATGTGTGGAAATATGTATACATATATTGGATTTGTCAAGTATTTTAACATAATTAACATGTAGTGGATTTCCTGCTATCTAGGGGAGGGGTGGGGACTAGGGGGGAAAAATTTGTAGCAAAGCTTTGTAAGGGTTAATGTTGAAGAATTACCCATACATATGTTTTGCAAATTAAAAAAAAAGAAAATAATAAATAAATAAATAAAAGAATGTGGCCCTAATTGTAATTTGAGACTTTGCAATAACAAGTTGAACTATAGCTAAAAGCTGTAGGTGTTAGATTATCTTAAACACTTCCCTCCAGTTCTCCCTCCCCCAAACACACACACCTCTTAATTAGCATGTAAGTACTTAATGGATAAAGAGTGTTATTTACTCCTATTCTTTTGTTTCTGGGATGGATGTAACCAAACATGAACTACCCCTAACAATGGGAAAAAAGGTGGGGGTTGGGGGAGGGGGCTTATGGTTAAGGTCTATAAATCTTGTGTTTGGCAGTTTGTACTTTGCATTCCTTTACTGACACCTTGTCTGTCGGGAGTTAACCTTTCTCACAAAACTATAATAAATTCCTTTTTGCTTTTTACCTTCAGAATCTCTGATTTTAATTTGGGTACGAGTTGCTGTCCCACACAGTTTTGGGGGCTCATTCCAGGATATTTCCTGTTTGTGGGAAGGCTCTCCAGTACAGAATCCTTGGGCAATCCTAATCCTCAGGAGAGCTTTCCAGTGATCCTTGGATCAGCTTGGGAACTCCCTCTCTGATGAGGTTAATTCCTTAAGATAGACATTCAGAGAAAACAAAAACAGAAGTGGGCTAGTGAAGATAGAGGATTAATTGGGTTCAGAAGATAAACTAGCTGAGAAAAGTTTGAAATCAGTTAAATTGTATACCAGGCAAGGGAAGAAACTGGGGGCGGGGGGCGCAGCAAAGATTCTAAGCAGTTAAGAGTCCATAAAAGGACTTTCCCGGACTTCCATCTGGGGGTGGAGCCATGGTGGCGGATATCACACAGGAGTCTCTGTAACCTCCTCTAACCTTCCCTCAAACCAACAACATAGGAAGCCTCTAGACTGATTTTGAAGCAAAAAAATGCACAATATCTGGAGGACAACACGATTCTAGAAGAAGATACTCTGGAAGAACTTCAAAACAGACCTCACACCTTTAAAAAAAAAATGAATAAAAAACCAAAAAGAGCTCTCACCATAGACAACTTTTATGGAGAGAGGGAAGAACAGACCTCAAATCCTGAGGCCCCTAAAGGTAAAGCAACTCCAGAAAAAGCCCCAAAGAGAGACATAAACTGGTCTCCATGTCACAAGGCTTTCTTTGAAGATTGCATAAAAAATCTTAAAAGAGAGTTAGAAGAAACATGGGGAGACGAAATGAGATCACTGCAAAATAAAATAGAAAAAATGGAAAAAGAATGCAATGAACAAAAAATGTAATTGGTCAATTGCAAAGGGAACTAAAAACAGTAACTGAAGAAAATAAGACATTAAAAATTAGAATCGAACAACTGGAAATAAGTGACTCATCAAGACTTCAAGAATCAGTCAAACAAAAACAAAAAAATGAAAAGATAGAGAAAAACATGAAATATCTCCTAGGAAAAACAACTGACCTGGAAAATAGATCCAGGAGAGACAATCTAAGGATTATAGGGCTTCCTGAAAGCCATGATGAAAAAAAAGAACCTAGACACTATCTTCCAGGAAATCATAAAAGAAAACTGCCCTGATATTTTAGACCCAGAAGGCAAAATACTCCTTGAAACAATCCACCGATCACCTCCTGAAAGAAACCCAAAAATTAAGTCCCCCAGAAATATCATGGCTAAATTCCATAACTATCATACCAAGGAAAAGATATTACGAGAAGCCAGAAAGAAACAATTTAAATATCGGGGAGCCACAATTAGGATCACACAGGACCTAGCAGCTTCTACTTTGAAGGATCGAAGGGCCTGGAATCAGATATTCCGAAGGGCAAAGGAACTCGGATTACAGCCAAGAATAAGTTACCCAGCTAGAATGAGCATTATCTTCCAGGGAAGAAGATGGTCATTCAATGTTATAGAAGAATTTCATCTATTTCTACTGAAAAGACCAGAACTGAACAAAAAATTTGATCTACAAACACAGAACACAAGAGAAACATAAAAAGGTAACAAGAAAAAAAAAAACAAAAAACTCTTGAGAACTATATGTTATAGATACTTATAGAATGAGAGTTGATTTTATGAATCTATTATTACATTATGATTATGATATGATTACTGTAATTTTATGATTATTATGATATAATTATTGTGATTTTATGATTATTATGATATGATAAACTGAAAAAGAAATTAGAGGCAGAAAAGGGATAACACTGAAAGAAGAGGAAAACGATTACATCACATGCAGAGGCAAAGAAAACCTATATGACTGAGGGGAAAAAAGGGAGGGGAATGAGAATTGGGTTAATCTCCATCTCATCAGATTTGGCTCAGAGGGAATAATAGAGGTACTTATAAGGAAACTGGAGGGAAAGGGGGAAAAAAGGGGTGGGTGGGGCTCTAAAGGGGAAGGATTGTTTGAGGGAAGTGGTTATCAAAAGCAAAGTAGTAGGGAGGAGAGAAAGGGGATAAGAAAGAGAAAAGCATAAACTAGGGTAAATAAGATGGCAGAAAATACAGAATTAGTTATTTTAACTGTGAATGTGAATGGAATGAACTCTCCCTTAAAGTGGAAGCAGATAGCAGACTGGATTAAAAACCAGAATCCAACAATATGTTGTATAGAAGAAACACATCTAAAACATAGAGATACATAAAGGGTGAAGGTAAAAGGCTGGAGCAGAATCTATTATGCTTCAGGTGAACAAAAAAAAGCAGGGGTAGCAATCCTGATCTCAGACCAAGTAAAAGCAAAGATAGACTTAATTAAAAGAGACAAAGAAGGAAATTATATCTTCCTAAAGGGTACCATAGATAATGAAGCAATATCAATACTAAACATATATGTACCAAGTGGTATAAGCATGGAAATTCCTAAAGGAAAAGTTCAGAGAGATGCAAGAAGAAATAGACAGCAAAATTATACTAGTGGGGGATCTCAACCTCCCTCTCTCAGAACTTGATAAATCAAACCACAAAATAAATAAGAAAGAAGTTAAGAAGGTAAACAAAATGTTAGAAAAGTTAGGTATGATAGATCTTTGGAGGAAATTAAACGGAGAAAGAAAGGAGTTGACTTTTTTTCTCAGCAGTCCATGGAACTTATACAAAAATTGACCATGTGTTACGACACAAAAACCTCAAAATCAAATGCAGGAAGGCAGAAATAATAAATGTATTTTTTTTAGATCATGACGGAATAAAAATCACATGCTATTGCCAGGAGAAAATAGACCAAAAAGCAATTGGAAACTAAATAATTTCATCCTAAAGAATGAATGGGTGAAACAGCAAATTACAGACACAATTACTAATTTCATCCAAGAGAATGACAATAATGAGACAACATACCAAAATTTGTGGGATACAGCCAAAGCGGTAATAAAGGGAAATTTCATATCTCTAGATGCTTATTTGCATAAAACAGAGAAAGAGAAAATCAATGAATTGGGCTTGCAACTAAAAAAGCTAGAGAAAGAACAAATTAAAAACCCCCAATCAAATACCAAACTTGAAATCCTAAAAATAAAAGGAGAGATTAGTAAAATTGAAAGTAAAAAAACTATTGAATTAATAAATAAAACTAAAAGTTGGTTTTATGAAAAAACCAACAAAATAGATAAACCTCTAGTTAATTTAATTAGAAAAAGGAAAGAGGAAAATCAAATTGTTAGCCTCAAAAATGAAAATGGAGAACTTTCCACCAATGAAGAGGAAATTAGAGCAATAATCAGGAGTTACTTTGCCCAACTGCCAATAAATTTGATAACCTAAGTGAAATGGAGGAATATCTACAAAAATATAGATTGCCCAGATTAACAGAGGAGGAAATAAATTACTTAAATAGTCCCATTTTAGAAAAAGAAATAGAACAAGTCATTAATCAACTCCCTAAGAAAAAATCCCCAGGACCAGATGGATTTACATGTGAATTCTACCAAACATTTAAAGAACAATTAACTCCAATATTATATAAACTATTTGAAAAAATAGGGAATGAAGAAATCCTACCAAACTCCTTTTATGATACAGACATGGTAACTGATACCTAAACCAGGTAAAACAAAAACAGAGAAAGAAAATTATAGACCAATTTCCTTAATGAATATTGATGCAAAAATCTTAAATAAAATATTAGCAAAGAGATTACAGAAAATCATTCCCAGAATAATACACCATGACCAAGTAGGATTTATACCAGGAATGCAGGGATGGTTCAATATTAGGAAAACTATTAACATAATTGACTATATTAATAATCAAATTAACAAAAAACATGATAATCTCAATAGATGCAGAAAAAGCATTTGATAAAATCCAACATCCATTCCTATTAAAAACATTAGAGAGTATAGGAATTAATGGACTTTCCTTAAAATAGTCGGTAGCATCTATTTAAAACCATCAGCTAGCATCATATGTAATGGTGATAAACTGGAACCATTCCCAATAAGATCAGGGGTGAAACAAGGTTGCCCACTATCACCATTACTATTCAATATTGTATTAGAAATGCTAGCCTTGGCAATAAGACAAGAAAAAGAGATTAAAGGAATTAGAGTAGGTCATGAGGAAACCAAATTATCACTCTTTGCAGATGATATGATGGTCTACTTAGAGAACCCTAGAGAATCAACTAAAAAAGTATTAGAATTAATCCACAACTTTAGCAAAGTTGCAGGATACAAAATAAATCCACATAAATCATCAGCATTTTTATACATTGCCAACAAAATGCAACAGGCAAGAGATACAAAGAGAAATTCCATTCAAAATAACTGTTGATAGTATAAAATATTTGGGAATATATCTGCCAAGGGAAAGTCAGGACCTGTATGAGCAAAACTACAAAACACTCTCCACACAAATAAAGTCAGATCTAAACAATTGGAAAAACATCAAGTGCTCTTGGATAGGTCGAGCGAATATAATAAAGATGGCAATACTACCTAAACTAATCTATCTATTTAGTGCTATACCAATCAAACTCCCAAGAGATTATTTAACTGACCTAGAAAAAATAACAACAAAATGCATCTGGAAAAACAAAAGGTCAAGAATTTCAAGGGAATTAATGAAAAAAATGCAAATGAGGGTGGCCTAGCTGTACCAGATCTAAAACTATATTATAAAGCAGTGGTCACCAAAACCATTTGGTACTGCATAAGAAAGAAAGTAGTGGATCAGTGGAATAGGTTAGGTTCACAGGACAAAATACTCAATGACAATAGTAATCTAGTGTTTGATAAACCCAAAGACCCCAGTTTTTGGGATAAAAACTCACTATTTGACAAAAACTGTTGGGATAATGGGAAACTAGTATGGAAGAAATTAGGTACTGACCCACACCTAACACCATATAGCAAGATAAGGTCAAAATGGATTCATGATCTAGGCATAAAGAATGATATTATAAACAAATTAGAACAATATAGGATGGTTTATCTCTCAGACCTGTGGAGGGGGAAGGAATTTGTGACCAAAGAAGAACTAGAGATCATCATTAATCACAAAATAGATAAGTTTGACTATATCAAGTTAAAAAGTTTTTGTACAAACAAAATGAATGCAGACAAGATTAGAAGGGTAGCAGTAAACTGGGAAAATATTTTTATATCCAAAGGTTCTGATAAAGGCCTCATTTCTAAAATATATAGAGAATTGACTCAAATATATAAGAATTCAAG
>JAJPUD010001193.1:255843-311880 GCA_023553655.1 Myrmecobius fasciatus | reverse complement strand
TTTATTAAAAAAAAAAAAAAAAAAAAAAAAAAGGGACTTTCCCTTTGCCAAAACCTGAGTGACTGGGATTGGGAGAATTTAAGCTGTTATAGTCCGCAAAAAGTTCCAATTTCCCACTGATATTGGAAAATGGTTAAAAGTCTGTAAGAGTTTTCCCACTTTCCTTTGGTAAGATCAGATGAGTCCTCCATCAAAGAGGATACCATATTGTGAACTTGGGAAAAACAATCTAAGGTAGCTGATTCTAAAAACCTATTCTAGTGTCGAAGGAAGATAGACCTTTAGGAAGAATTGAGATGAAATATCAAAATGAGTAAGGATTAATTTTTTTTGTTTGTTTGGGCAGATGCCCAGCAAGAGAAACTGTCAATCCCGGCTATTTGAGATTTCAGAAGGCCTGTTTTGTACATAATTGGATTTATACAAATAGCTTTTAGCTAGAGAGAGAAAGAACTAGTTCTGAGATAGAAAAATACTGACATTTATATGGACCTAGAACTGGACAATTTGGGTGTGTAGAAATAATTAAAAGTTATGGAACTGCTAAAAATATGAGCAGATTCTGGGTTTTTTGAGACTAAGTTTCAAATTGCTTAGCACTATCAGTCAGCTAATTTGTATTTTTAAGTAGGCCTAATTTACATGACTAAAAATCTTCTGAAGGCCTGAGGGTTTACAGAAAAACTTCAAAAGAAAAAAAAAAAAAAACATCTTTTGTGGGATTTTCCATGCTTCTCTCTTGCACACTGTGGTATTCCTGGGTGGCCTGGATTTTTCTGGGGTTTATACTGGTGCCCCAACATCTTCAACATGGCTCCCAGCATTTCTGGCATGGATGGTAGGCTACTCATTGAGCCACAGACCTTCAGCTGGACACCTGGGTCCAAATTTCTCCCACCCTCTCCTCCAGGGTCCTAAAGTCTGCCAATTTCTTAAAGCCCTATAGATGGACTTGAAAGGGGTTTTCTGCCACCTTAAATTTTGGGGCTGTATTTAAATTGGAATTCTGTTTCTGAAATTGAGATAATTACTATTAACATGCTAAAATTGTGAACTTGTTTATTTGGGGATAAGACTTTAAAAATATGTGTGCATTAATACTTTAGTATTGCTGCTAGAAGTTTAAATTTTATTTGATTTTAAGTTTAAAAAAAAAAAGGGTATGAGCTGTTCTTAAACATTTTGTCAGCCATGTTGGATATGTGGTATAAATTTTGTGAAATTTGGTCCAAAGTTAGATATTACCTAAATTCTGAATCTTAAGGTTTGTCTTGCTTTCTCCCTTTAATGAAGAAGTAAAAGCAAGAAAATTTGGCATATAGGGATATGTAAATCAAATTGTATCTGAAAAATGTGAATATGTCTAAAGATATATGAGGGTACTGAGGTGTCATTCTGCAGGGAGGGAGACAGACCCCAAAATATTCAAGTTAGGTTTGAATGAAATGACATCAGTGGGGAAACTGAGATATAGTAGACCGTTTGATAGAATGGACGGAATCTTTCCCTTGGGCTCTGCTGCTTTAAATAGGGTTAGTGGAATAGCATTGGAACAAAGTGTACCTAAGTATGGATTGGTAGAGACTATTGATTCTGATAAAGGAATATATTTTAATTCTATGATTTTATAAGAAATAATGGGAAGTGTTTGGAAATTGAGTGGCAATTCCATACACCTGGACATCTGCCCTCATCAGAGAAAGTGGAAAGAATGAATCAGATTCCTAAGAAAGGGATTACTAAATTGATGTTACAGATTAATTGCCTTGGACCAAATGCTTGCCTATTGCTTTTTTTAAGAATTAAAATTATCAGGAGCAGCTAGGTGGCACACTGGATACAGCACCAGTCCTGAAGTCATAAGGACCTGAGTTCTCAGACACTTACCACCTCCTAACTGTGTGACCCTGGGCAAGTCACTTAACCCCAATTACCTCAGGGAAAAAAAAAAATTAGAACTGTCCCCAGAAGTGATCGGGGACTTTCCTTATAGGAGACTGGTTTATTTTATTTGGGAGGAAAAAGTAAAAGACCCTCTACTGAAACAAAGGATAAGTAATGAAATATATAGCATCCTCATCCCTTTTAACCCTAAGGAAGTAAGGATTACTGGCCCAGACAACACCTTTGGAGTTTGCAGTTCCAGAAGAGGGGGAAGGACCTTACCAGATGTTACAGATAACTGAGACTGCAATGTGGAGACTGAGGACCAGGTTAAAGGAACCTCAAAAATGGACTAAGGACTATTTATAACGTCTAAAATTGACTGCAATTAGGAATGTTTTGGTGGGAGAGATTGTGCTTAAAGGAATTTTAACAATATTGGTGTTGTACCTATCATTTATGTTTCCAGAAAAGTTTATAGAAACTCCTCAATTGGAGGAAGTTTAATTAACATTTTTTAGGATGAAGAAATTACTGTTAATTCTGATAGTCTTTTAATGTGAAATTAGGATAGTATATTCAATATTCTATGTGAGTTTTAATTGTATTGAACCATTTTAAAGCTTTTCCCATTGTTTAGAGAGATTCTGAGAACAGTAGTCGATATCTTTGTCCCTTTGAACATGGTTATGATATAGTTTGGTTATTGAGAATCTTAAAGTGTAATGTTGAATTTAAAACCCAGCTACTTAGATATAAAGATAAGCTGTGAACTTTCTAGGATGAATCTCTTATTATTATCAATGTAAGATTATAGTCAATATATATTTAGGGTATGTGATCCTTGAGAACTGTAATTCACCTGAAGATTTGATTAATGAGACTTGCTATTTGAGAAAATCTCTTGAAGCTATAGCTGATATTATTTGGAGTTTTGAATTCAGGTGTGATTGATAGATCATCAAGCCAGTAATCCACCATATGAAAGGAATATGCCACAAGCTACTCAGAGGAATGTGATCCTGAATTGTTACAGGTAGATGTTAGTATCTGGGCAAGAATTGGGAGGACAACCTTGGCCTCCACTTAAGGTAGGCCCCCTACTGACTCAGTTTCTCAGAAATGTCCCTTTGAATAAAAACCCACCTGATTATTCCTGAGTCTGGCTATAAAATAGAATTATGATTGCATACAATTTCTTCAAGTCAAACTGAACTAAGGATGCTTTATCCTGTCCTGTATGTGCTATCAGGCTAAAGCCTGAAAGACCAGTTTTTGATTATAATCATGTCCCTGATTTTTCCCTCATAGTAAATTTCTATAATCAGGGCAAGTGTTCAGTAGAAGCTATGAGCACGATTCAAGTATGTAAGATCTTACAGCTTAGTATGTGAAACTATGTGGCCATTATATCCTAAATAAGCAGATGAGTATTTGGCCTAATCTTCTAACTATTGCTAGATTGCTAGTCTGTCTTGTTTCCTTCAGCATTTCTGTTGCTGACTTTCCTGACAGGCATCTTTATTCCTGAAGGTACTTATTCTAATTACCAACAAATGGATGGGGTGATAAATGGCCACAGATGGGAACTGAAGGTACAGAACCCCAATTTGTATGCTGAATAGGCTCATTACACTGCAGGTCATGGTTGAAATAATTATTAGCTAGACAACAAAGGCTCTGGATTTGGTAGCAGACCCGGCCACGCAGACTAGAGAAGCAGTATTCCAGCATAGATTGGTATTAGACTACTTGTTGGCTGAAGAAGGTAGAGTTTGTGGGAAATTAAATTTTTGCTGTGTAAAAATTAATGATAATAGAAAAATAGTGAAGGGAACTGCCCATGTCCCATTCCAGATCTGGTCCTCACTGATGTGATCTATAATATGGGGTTTGTCATCAAATGATGGCAGGCACCAAAAGCTGGGGTTCAGCCATGTGAAGACTTCACAATGGCCATTCTCTCTGGCAAAAGATAGATTATTTGGGGGGGGATAGGTTACAGACAAAGTAAAGAGATAACAATACACACTGGTAATGGTAAATATGAAATAGAGTTGGGAGAGCATGTATATGAAAGGCAAGTTCCTCAGTGGAATTTACAATTTCCCAGTAGAAAGGGAGCACCCCCATGAGGTTGGGGCTAACCCTTAGCTGACATACTAAATCTTGAGAGGGACTTAGCACCCCAAAAGAGTTAGCTGTAAGGAGAAGTGGGGTTGAGAAGCATAGTGGAATTAGGGTAAATATCACAGGGCATGGGGGGAGAAAAAAGACACCATAGGCAGAATGCAGTAGTGGGCTAACCCAAAGGAAGGTAGCAGCTATAAGATGGTCCATAAGTAGGTTTTATAGGGAAAATTTAACCTCAGGGACATGACCTGGATTTCCCCAGAGGATAGGTCTTGAAGAGCTTGGCATAACTTGGATTTCTTTTTTTTTGCTGAGTCAATTGGGGTTAAATGACTTGCCCAGAGTCACACAGCTAGGAAGTTTTAAGTGTCTGAGACCAAATTTGAACTCAGGTCCTCCTGACTTCAGGGCTGGTGCTCTATCCACTGCACGACCTAGCTGCCCCTCATAACTTGGATTTCTAACTGGATTGCCACTAGAGGGTGGGACCAAGAAACCAAACTTATCTCTATTATCAGAGTCTTCTTTCTGCTCACCTAAGTGATTATATTGAAGATTTCATTAATCATCATTTAATATCATTTGGTGAACTTGGTCTAGAGGCAGCTGTGGAAACAGGTTCTTTGGTTCCTGCTGATAGCTTTAAATGGAGTCATAATACTCACCTCCCCATGTGATACAGTTTATCACAAGAGGAGTACAGACATCACTGGTTAGTATAGTAAAGATTGAAAAACCTGGAAGAGGAAGTCCAGTTAGATTTGGAGTATTGAAAGGATGAGGAATCCCAGTAGAGAAAAAGGACAAAGTCCAGAGGGATTGGAGGCTGAGAACAAGATAGTTGAGGAAATGTATCTAGAATGGTATGAGAGTTCTTTAAAGGTTAATAAAAAGGAGGGATTGAATGGAATTAATTGAGTGAAGATGTCTCATAAGGATGTGGCCTTGACCTTGAGACTTTGCAATAACACAATGAGCTATAGTTAAAAGCTGCAGGTATTCAACTATCTTAAACATTTCCTTCCTGTCCCTTCCCTTCTTCCCCTCCCCTTTCCCCCTACCTCTTAATTAGGATTAAAGTATTTAATGGGTAAAGAGTTTGTTATTTACCAGTATTCTTTTATTTCTGGGATAGCTTTCTGTGTTTAGAGTGTAAACTTGGTCTCCCTCAGACAATGGGAAAAAAGGTCAGGGGAGGGGTTTGGGAGGGCTTCTGATTAGGATCTATATAATCTTACATTTTGCAGTTTGCACTTTGCACTCTTCTACTGGGACCTTGTTTGCTGGGAGTTGCCCTTTCTCAAGAGAACAAGATAAATCCTTTTTTTTTTTTTTTTTTTTTTTTTTTTTTGCCTTTTACCTTGAGAGTCTCTGATTTTGAATAAGGATAGCTGTCCCCATACACTGTTAATTCTGAATTTGTATTCCAAAGCACCAACTCAGCTCTGATCTTTTCATTAAAATTACTTGAAAGCCTTCTATTCCATAAAAAATCAATTTCCCCTCATAGGATTATATTCAGCTAACCAGGTTGTTATTCTTGGTTACAAGTAATTATATCGTACCTCTGGGAATTTTATTTTTCTAAGATCTTTTCTGATTTTTAGAAGAAATAGCCATAGGACTCTATGATCTTACAATTCCTTGAATCCTAAAATTCTTTCTGGATTCTTGCATGAATTTTTCTTGAATGTGGAAAGTCTAGATTTTTTGCTACAACATTCCTAGGATTTTTTCTTTTCAAGGTTTAAAAAAAAAAAAAAAAAGATCAGTGGCTTCTTTCTACCCTTCTCTATGCTTTCTTCATCTAAAAAATCCAAGTAGTTTTCATTTGATTTCTTGAAATATGATAAGCAGGCATTTTTTAAAACATGGCTTTCAGTAAGTCAAATCATTCTTAAACTATTTCTCCTTACCTTGTTTTTCATGTGGTGTAGAATATATCTTATAGATATTGTGGTTTCTCAGAGACTATCTGCTAAAGTATGTGAAGCCTTGGGCCTCAGGCTCAAGGCCTAGTCTCAGTTTCCTAGAAATTGTCTAACTTTAGACAATTCCTTGCATTACCTCATTTTTAGTCACCCATAATCACTCCACCTACCATATGGGGAAAGTAACTGCAAGAGCCAATCAAGACAAAGCTTTGCATAAGGGAATTTTGGGGAGGGGTTTGGGTAGTGCTTGTCTATCTAACCTATGTTTCACCTAATTGGCTCTCATTCTTGACTGTCCCAGAATGGGGACTGCTTCTCTCAAGATTCTAATAAAACTTTTTTTTATGTTCACTTTGAGAGGTTTCCCAGTAGTCAGTTTGGTTAGGGTCCTTGTACCCCACACAAGGTCACTGGCTTCTAATAGGCTTCTGCCAGCTCTGGGACTTTTTCAAAGTATCATTCTGCTCTTGTAGGAAATATGTCTCTGGTTAGGCACAGAAACTGCAGACTTGTTTTTCTGTGGTAGTACTGGCTATGTGGATGGTACCCTTTATTTCCTACTCTGAAGTCTAGCAGATCTTTATTAGATCTGGTGCTAACTTCTCATTTTTTGCTTAATTAGTAGGAACTAGAAAGTCTGTTTACATTCATATAACCATTTTGGCTGGAAGTTTGGTTACAATGGAAAATGTTTTATAAGTGACTAGAGATAGAAAAGGCTGAAGATAAAACCTAAATAGAGGAATAGGGAAGAAGGAGAGAGAGAGAGAGATGGAGAGGAAGAGGGAGAAAGAATGAATTACTATACTAAATGGATATAGATACCTACCTAACTGCAGACAGTAATAGATTTTTTTAATTCTTTATATAATCCTTGTCTTACTTTTGCCTTTGTATCCCCAGGTCTAAACCTAATAAACAAGAGATACTTAATAAATACTTGTTGGTTGATTGAGGTCAGTATAACATGTATTTTTGAAGATGAGTCTCAGGGAGGGGAATTTAGGAGCCCAAGGTAGCTTAGTTAATTACATGCCAGTGACAAGAATCAAATCCAGATCCCTTATCCTACACTTCAATCTCTTCCCAATATGTTATACATTCTTTCTCAGGGAGTTTTGAATGCCATACTAGGAGGATTGAACCTTATTTGGTAGGCAATACAGAACCTTGGATGGGACTGAGAATTGGATAACTGTAATCTAAAATGTAGTCATTAATTGGTCCATGTCATTTTTGGGAGAAATGATTAATAGAGCCCCAGGAGCTGTACTGTTTCACATTTTTATCAATGATTTAGATGAAAGCCTATAGGGCATATTTAGCAAATGTGTGATAGACAAATTGAGCTAGTCCATTAGAATATAAGGTCTTTCCATCACAATTATTTATTAAGGTTATCATCAACATCATCCCTAGTATTTATGTTGTCTTTTAATGTTTATAAAGCAATTTATATATGCTATCTTGTTCAGTATTATTCAATCATAACACTCACCATGTGCAAGTTATTTTGCTAAGTAACAGGGATACAAAGAATAAGTTTTGCAATATTAAGTGTTAGCAATAAAAATCAGGGCCATATCACCTCATGCCTGGACTTAGTGTAATAATCTGTTGGTGGTCTGCTCTCCTCAAATCTCTCCCCACTCCTATTCATCCTTCTTTCAGCCCTGAAAGCAATTTTTTTTTTTAAGTGAAGGCTCAACCAAGTTACACCTCCCCACTTCCAGCCCACCATTCCCCATCAATTAACTACAGTATCTCCCTATTACCTCCAGGATCAATAGAATATCCTCTGTTTGGCACCCAAAGCCCTTCATAACCTAGTCCCCAACCTATTCTTTCTTCTTACATCTTTCTCACCAACATATCTTCCTTGATAGAAAGACACTAGCTCATCTCTCAGCTCTGGGTATTTTGTTTTCTTTTTCTTTTTTTGCTTTTTGCTGAGGCAACTGAGGTCAAGGGACTTGCCCAGAGTCACACAGCTAGGGAATGTTAAGTGTCTGAGGTCATATTTGAACTCAGGTCCTCCTGACTTCAGGGCTGGTGCTCTATCCACTGCGCCACCTAGCTGCCAACTCTGGCTATTTTCTCTAGCTGTCTAGAATGCTCTCTATCTCGTGATTGCCTAGGGACTTCCTGGCTTCCTTTAGGTCTGAATAACAAGCTTATCTTTTCTAGTGTCTTTATTCATACATTTCCTATGTATCCCCCCCAAATGATATGGCTTATCTCTCTATCTCTTAGCATATTGTCTACCCCAATAGATTGTGAGCTCCTTGAGGGCAGGGACTATCTTCTGTCTCCTTTGGTATCCTTAGCATTTTTGTATCAAGGCACTTAAAGAAAGAATGTCTATTCTTTGCCTAGGGGTAGTAGCATTTACCATAAGCTAAAAACACAGATTTTAAGGGAAAATGTGGAAAAGAAATGAGAGCTACAGAAGAATGAATGGAAAGGAAAATAACAGCTTAGAAGTACAATATCTTGCCCAAGCAACAAATGCCCTAATACTTAAAAGGTACCAAATATAAGTCAATGACTCCATGAGACAACATCTAGACAAAGTGAAAGACTTTAAAAAAAAATGTAAGGCATCTCATTAAAAAAAAAAAAAAATTGACCTGGAAAAGACATCAAAGGAAAAAAATGAAGAATCACTGGACTATTTTAACACCGTGAACTAAGTCATATTTCTTTTCTTTCTTTTTTTTTTCTTTTTGCTGAGGCAATTGGGGTTAAGTGACTTGCCCAGGGTCACACAGCTAGGAAATGTTAGGAAATGTTAAGTGTCTGAAACCAGATTTGAACTCAGGTTAAGTCAACATATTTCAAAAAATATTAAAACTGCCTAGATATCTTAGAACCAGATGACAAAGTAGAAATAGAATCCATTAATCATCAATTAAAAGAAAACCCAAATGAAAATTCCCAGAAACATTACAAACAAAATTCAGAGTCCAGATAAAAAGAAAAAATGCTATAAAAAACCAGGAAGAATCCAAGTCAGTCAGAATTGCACCAAATTCAGCAACCATTGTAATAGATCAGAGTCTGAAATAAAATATGCCCAGAAGGCAAAGAACCAAGAATAACAACAAAACTAAGTATAATCCTGCAAGAGAAAAAATTAATTTTAATGAAATATAAGATTTAAGCATTCCTGATGAAACTGTATAAAACTAAAAACAAAACTGAATAAAAGAACAGTATAAAAACAACACATTGCAAATACAAGAGTTAAGATAAACATCAATAAACAATGATAAAAGACTAAAGATTAATATAAATTAATTTATTAATATTAATTCTAATATAGGAAAATAATACATGTATCCCCCTCTTAAGTGATTATCATGAGGAGCCACAGAAGGAGTTTTAGTAGAGAGAAGGTCTGGGGGATAGTTCTATTATGTCTTGATCTTAAGAATGGAAGTTAAGGAAATTATCTCACATAATATAGGTGTCCCAAGTACAAATCTGTACAAACAGGAGTAGTGTTCTGGGGGAGGGGAAGGAAAAAGAAAATTGGAGGAAATTTTCTCATAAAATCCTGGTGCCCAAGTACACAACTATATAAGCAAGGAGAAGGTGAACCTCACTTTAATCTTCAAACTGGTCAAAACAGGAAAGAGCATGCAGATAATTTGGGGATACAGATTTGGGCATAGAAATATATTTGATTTAAAGGTAAAAAGGAAAAGAAAGCAAGGGAAATTAAAAGGGAAAGTAGATTGATGGAGGAATTAGTTCTAAGAAATACAAATTCTAAGGATATATTAACATATTTGACTCTTTCTGAAGTGACAAAGAATAGGAATTGGATGAATTACTCAAGTTACAGCTAAAAAAATTAGGCTACATAAATGTGATAGGATACTATTGTACTCTAAGAAATAATGAAGGAGATGCTAAAGAGTGACTTGTATGAATTTATGCTTGGTGCAACTTGAACAAAGTAAAAACAATATGGTAAAGACAAACAACTTTGAATTAGTAACTCTGATTTGAAAAATAACCAACAATGATTCCAAAAAACTAATAATGAAATGCTACCTACCTTTCTGATGAGAGGTGAAGGAGACAGAAAGAGATATATACTTTTTTAAAAAAGACACAGCTAAAGAGGTAGTTTTGCTTCACCATACATGTTTATACAAGGAGTGTTCTTTCATTCTCTCTTTAATGATGAGGAGAGGGGACATTCATACCAACAATCTCTTCATTTCCCAGTCAGATGTATTTCTTTGAACTTCTCTATTCTGTTCCCAGGAACCTCAACAACAGGAACCTCATCATCCTACAAGACTGTAACAGTCTTGGGGCTCAAAAAAAAAAATCAGTACTCTAGGCCCCAGGACCTTTCTGATAAAAGGACTCCCGGGAAGAGCTCCTCCCAAAGTCCTCATTTAAGGTCGTTCAAAGCAGTTACCTCTTCATTTCCTACCCAGCTGCCTTCCTCTGGGCTTCATGATGCTCCCGCCTTCCCTTTACTGAATTATAAGCTCCTTCATGCTAGGGACTATCTTTTCTGTATTTTCAAAAATACAGAACACTGTATCCTCAGTGTTTTAGCACAATGCCTGGCTCATAGTGGACACTTGATAAATATTTATTGACTCAAGGAGGTGGATTTTTACTGACTGAAACAAAATTAAATATATATGCATATACCAAAGAAGTGACAACAAAGGAACCAATATTTGTTCTGAAAAGAGAAGGAAAAACAATTGGGAGCAAAGGCTTTTAATCTTTGCAAAAGACTCTTTGGAATTTTGGGCTTAACTTTATGCTTATATAGGAAAAGAAAGCCACTGGATAGCAATTACAGGAAGCATTTAAATTTAAATTCAATACAATCAAGTGTGAATTTGTAAATATGTAAAATTTTAAAAGTAAAACTAAATTTCACTTACCAATGTAGTATGTTTAATTATAGCAGTATTTGTAGTAATATATGCAATAGTAATAGTATAAGTACAATATGCAATATACAAAGTGAACTTTTTCATAAAGTTTTTGCATAGGTTGTGTCCCATCAAGTCATATTTTTAACAAGTTCATTGTTAAAAAAGAAATACATTGAGTAAAAATAATGATGGCAAGGATCTTGTTTAGTAACCTTGACTTCAGAAATACAGCCTTTTGAACTGGCAAGCAATTTATTCTATTTCAAAAGCAATTTTCCCATTTTATTATAAAATTTTATCTCAGTATTTAAAAACAATATCATGAATGGATCTTTAATAGCTAGAATGAGAATAAAACAATCTTAGTTCCTTTGTTGCATTGTGTCATACACACTTAATTGATTAATCACTCATAGAAAAATATGTTTCAGACAATTAAGTTTAATTCTAGAAACTTAACACTATTAAAGGAAGAAATCTTGACTAAAACATGGCTGCCTGGGGTAAAATAGTAATAATATTTAACAACTTTCAAAAAGAAAATCAAGTACTATATTAAGGGACTATAATTTAAATGAATAAAAGTGAAATACAATTGTTTTAAATTCACTTTTCTTCTAATTAACCTACCTGAAATGTGGAATTTCAGAGATAATTTTTGAGGACTGTAGTTATATTCCAGGAATTTTAATGTGTTGTATCATCATTTTTGTTATTTTGCATATCTATTATTTGGGTCTTTTAAAATTTTATATAATTTGATGGTACTTTCATTTTTATTACATTGGCAGAGTTTAACCATAACCAAAAAGTATCTCAATTATTTTTTCCTTTTATGAATATGGATAGTGTTTTGTGACCATAGTTAAGCATTGTGTCTTAATTTCCATTTGTTTTGTTGGTTTTTTAAACTTGTTTTGATTGGAATTTTTCTTATCTCTGAAATTCCACATTAACAAAATAGAAAAAAAGTAAAAGGAAGACTAATGAAGTGAGTATGCTTAAAATCTTAAAAACTAGAAAATCAACAAAACAAACTCAAAATATGGATATTAAATTTTGAAAATTATTGATACACATAAAAGGTAAAACAAAAAGACTGCATAAATAATCAACTAAAAACTGATTCTTTGAAAAGATTTATAAAATTGATAAAGCTTTAACTATTTAATTTTTTAAATCAAATTAGTAAAATAAATGATAAAATCACAATAAAAAATTAAATTATCAAAACTAAATGATATGATTACTTTCAAGAAAAAATAAAAAATTAAAAGAAATGGCTTACCTAAAAAACAATAAATACTTAAATTAACAGAACATTAAATAGCATATAATCTAATCTTAGAAAATAAAACTGAACAAAACACAAAGAACTACCCAGCAAGGAAGGGAGGAACCCTAGTCCTAAGAAAACATTGTATCAAACTCCTTTTATTAGACAACTATAACCCCCAAATCTAAGCCAAGGAAGATGAAATCAAAGAAAAAGAACTATAGGTCAACATCACTAAAGAATAGTGATATAAAATTTCTAAACAAAATTATAGCCCCCCCCAAAAAAATTACAAATACCCCAAAATATATTCATTATACCCAGAATGAATTTATACCCAAAATGTAAAGGATAGAATGGTTCAACATTAGAGAAGCAATTAACATAATTAATCACATTTTTTCCCCTGAAGCAATCAGGGTCAAGTGACTTGCTCAGGATCACACAGCTAGGAGTTAAGTGTCTGAGGTTATATTTGAACTCAGGTCCTTCTAACTTCAGAGTTGGTGCACTATCCACTGTGCCACCTAGCTGCCCCCATATTTCTTAAATATTACATTTCACATACCAAAAGATAGATTAAAACGTTTTGATGAAGCACCATACTCATTTACTGGTACAGAGGAATATTTGTTTAAAAAATCGTAGCTACTTAGGAAAAGAAAAGCAAAAGACAGACAAAATAGCTTCAGTAAAATAAGATCCAAAATAAATCAATAAAGAAATAATCAATATTCTTGGACCTAGTCTAATAATAGGTACTTATTATTAATAAATTAATATAAAACAATAGCAAAGTAAAAGGACTAATAGAAAAGGAAGTCCCATTCAAAACAACTCCAAAATGCATAAACATCCAGAAATAAACTTACCAAAATATACTCAAGATAAATTCAATTATAAAACACTTTGTAAAAAGAATTAAAAATAAATAAAATAAAATGATGCTTAATCAGATGGCCCTTCCAGTTCTAAATTAAGAAAAAAGGGAAAGAATCCATATATACAAAAATATTTATAACATTTCTTTTCTGAAAGAATGAATGACCATCAAATGGAAAATGACTGAGCAAGTTATGGTATATGGCTGAGATGGAATACTATTGTGCTTTAAGAAGTGAAGAATGGGATGCTTTCAGAAAAACCTGGGAAGAGTTATATGAACTAATACAAAGTGATGTCAGCAGATCCAGAAAAATCTACACAGTAATAGCAATACTATAAAGATAATCAACTGTCAAAGAATTAGTAACTGATCAAAACAATGATCCACCAGAACTCCAAAGTACTCATAATGAAAAATGCTATCCACATTCAAATGCATTCATACCAAATAGATTCAGAATGCAGATAGAAGTATATTTTTCCTTTCCTTTTTTATAATTCAGAAGACAGCTAATGTGAAAATGTTTTGCATGACTTCATATCATATTTCTTGCCTTCTCAATGGAAAGGAGTGAGAGGAAAAATAATTAAGAACTTAAAATATTGTTTAAACCACATAAAAAATAAACAAACCTATGATCCTATTGATACTATATCTGAATAAACAGTAAAATGGTCAAAAAATAATAAGGAACAGTGAATGGAAAATATAACAGTTCATATTATTTGTGATGAACAAGAAAAGCAATGATATTTTAATTTTATTCAACTAATGCTTAAGTGGGAAGGTTTACAAGTATTTCAATTATATATTTTACATTTATATTTTTAAAATTGTATTTTAAATTACAATTATATTTAAAAATAAAATATCTGATAATAAAAGTGCAATATAAAATCAAGAGGTAAAACAGATCATAAGGAAATACCATAGAACAATTTATTTATTTATTTATTTCCCCTGGGAGGCAACTGGGATTAAGTGATTTGCCCAGAGTCACACAGTTCATAAGTACTATATGTCAGTGGCCACATTTGAACTCAGGTCCTCCTGACTTCAGGGCTGATGTTCTATCTACTGCAACATCTAGATGCCCCCAATGTATATAAATTAATTAAAAACAAAAACAGTTTCTTCTCACTATATTTTCCCCAAGAGTTCATATACTTTCCAATTCCAGTAATATGCTCTCTATGTATATGCTGCTGTTCTATCTGATGAAGTTATCAGCTTCATCCATATCATTAACTTCTTTATCTGACTAATATACTTCAAAATGATCTTTTTTTTTTTTTAATCCAAACAATTGGGATTAAGTGACTTGTGGAGGGCCACACAGCTATTGTTACATATCTGACACCAGATTTGAATTCAGGTTCTCTAGACTTCAAGGCTGATGCTCTATCCACTGTGCCATTTAGCTGTCACCTACAATGATCTTTAATTCAGACAGTACAAGGTTGTTAGCTGCAGCCCATTCTCCACTATTACCAAGTTGCAGTATGGTCTACAGTCTTCCTGGCCTAGATTGCTAACAAATTATCTGGCATTGCTCAATTTTGCTAGTTCTGGCTGGTTGGAAGGCAAGACATTTATTTTCAAAAGGCACAATAGCATCTATGATAATGGTTCTTATTGTCCAAGATTACTAAAGCCAATCTTCTCCCAGTCCTAGTAGTGTTAAATTTACCTGAATCTTGGTTTTTTCTGGCACTGTGATGGCTTCAACTAGTCTATTTAGAATAGTATTATGGGGGCAGCTAGGTGGTGCAGTGAATAGAGCACCAGCCCTGAAGTCAGGAGGACCTGAGTTCAAATCTAGTCTCAGATACTTCTTAGCTGTGTGACCCTGAGCAAGTCACTTAACTCCAATTGCCTCAGCAAAAAAAAAAAAAAAATAGTATTATGTCATCAAATAATACTCCCATTCAGTTGAGAACCAGTGGCAGAGGATATGTGGGAACAGTTCATTTGATGCCCCCCACCCAAATGTTAGCAACTTGTCTCAAGTCAAATTTCCTGGCCCCACTTAATAGAATGCCAGGCTGGTTCTGTAACTGAATTACTCATCTGCAAATTGTGAAAAGGATCCCTTTTTTTCATTTAAAAAAAAAAAAAAAAGAAAAAAGTTAAGGCAGCTGTAATTGAAGAAACAGACTAAATTCTTTTGAAAAAAATTTTTTTTTAAATTTTAAAAATGAAAAAATAAATAAATAAATAAATTTTTAAAAATGTCAGACTACCCTCTGAAGCTGAAGTTAATAAATACAAAGGAAATTTAAGAAAAAAAATTGTACCTGTTTTATCTATAGATATCACAAGGCACCTGACATCTCTCATATCAGGATAAAATTTCAAAAATCATCTATTTTGGGAACAATACAAATATTGACAGTATAATAAAAACAAAACAAAACAGTTAAAGGGACTTATTCTAGCTTATAGGAGGAAGGCAGGTGGCTCAGTGAATAGCATGTTAGACCAGAAGTGAGGAAGACCTGAGTCGAAATCCTCCTTCACCTGTAGGCAAGTCATTTAACCTGTTAATCCACCTAATCCACCAGAGGAGAGGGCAAGTAGTATCTTTGCTAAGAAAAGGCCACACAAGGTTATGAAGACTTGAACGTAACTGAATAGTAACAACAAATTCCAACATATAAAACTCTGAATTCAGTCTCATTTTACAGATGAGAAAATTGAAACCCAAAGAAGTAGCTTACCCAAGTTCACACAACTAATAACAAAACGAGTCAAGACTTGAATCCAAATCCTGATTTAAATCTTCTTTCTTTCTATTAAAATCACATAGTCTCTTCTTTCTCACACACTTCTCTGTGCAATGTTCCCCAATAATCTTGAGCATTATCCTCAGAAGTCAATTACAACTAAACAAAAAAAAGCTTCCCAGTCAAATTCTGATCTTTCGGAATGATCCTCTTCTACACAAAGCCTTTCCAGACTATTTTAAACTCCAGGGATCTCTTATTTTCCTAGCTTCAAAATACTTAATTTTCTATTATACATTTCACAATCATCCTAATTTGGGCCCCCATCTCTTCTTATCTGGACACATTACAAATGTATTCTGGACAATTTCTGGACAAGCTTCTCCTTTACCCCAATCCATCCACATTGTCTAATTGGTATTCTAAAATTCTAACCACATGCACTCCACTGCTCACCCCAAGAATCAAATATAAATTCTTTTATCATTTAAAACCTCTAGTTTACCTTTGTCTTATTACACATTACACCCTTTCAGGTACTCTGGTTAGCCAAACTGGCCTTTCAGGTTTTCACATACAACAATCCATCTACTTTCTCAGATCTTTGCACAAACTGTCCAACCTACTTGGAATGCATTTCCTCACCTCTACCTCAAAGAATCCTCACTTAGGATAAAGTTCAGCTCTAATGCCACCTCATGTGTGTGTTCTTTTCTTATGCCCCAATTTTTAGTGCCTCAACCTTTCAAAATTAACTTTTATCTATTTTATAGCTTTGTCCCTCCCCAACTCCTGAAGGAAAAGACTGTTTTCTTTGGTACCTTGTATCTAGCACAGTGCCTGGGAACAAAGTAAGGGCTTAATAAATGCATGATGACTGATTAATCACATATGCTTATTTACAGAGGACACAGAAGGGAAAGAGGGTAAGAGAAGGGAGGGCTGACAGAAGAGAGGGCATAAAGAAGCAGCACTGGTCAGATGCAAAACACTTTTGAGAAGGGACAGGGTGAAAGGAAAAAGAATGAAGGACAAGGGGCAGCTAGGTGGTACAGTGAATAGAGCACCAGCCCTGAAATCAGGACTTGAGTTCAAATATGGCCTTAAACACTTTCTAGCTGTGTGACCCTTAACCCCATCTGCCTCAGCAAAAAAAAAAAAAGAAGAAGAAGAAGAAGAATGAAGGACAAATCAGGGAAAGATAAGATGAAGGTAAATGCACAGTAATACTAACTGAATAAAAATTTTATAGCAAGTTTCTCTGAAAAAGGTATAATGAGTCAAATTTATATGAATACAAATCATTCCCCAAACCTGATAAATGGACAAAGGATATGAACAGGATATGAACCTTTATTTTTAGATAAAGAAATCAAAGCTCTCTGTAGTTATGTGAAAAAAGTGTGTTAAAATTACTACTGATTAGAGAAATACAAATTAAGTCAACTCCGAAGTACACCTTTGGACCTGATTGGCTAGTATGACAGAAAAGAAAAATGTCAAATGCCAAGGGAATACGGAAAAACCATAGAGGGAGCACTGTTACATTCAGGAGAACAATTTGGAATTAAACCCAAAGGACTATGAAATCATCTACACCTGACTTAGCAAACCACTGCTAGGTCTCATCCCAAAAAGAGGGCAGGGGAGGGGGAAAATAAGGACCTATATGTACAAAAACATTTCTAACAGGTTTTTTTTTTTGGGGGGGGGGTTAGAAATTGAAGGGATGTCCATTAATTGGGAAATGGCTGAACAAGTTATGTTATATGACTTCAAGGCAACTATCTTGTGCCATAAGAAATGAGAAAGCAGAATGCTTACAGAAAAACCTAGAAAGATTTACATGAACTGATGCAAAGTAAACAGAACCAGCAGAACACTGTACATAGTAACACTAATATTATTTAACAGTAATATTTTAAGATGATCTACCATAAATATTCTCAGCAATAAACTGATCTAAAACAATTCCATACAACTTAATGAAAAATGCCATCTAACTCTAGAGTAAATAATGGAGTTTATATGCATATCATAGCAGACTGTTCAAAATTTTATTTTTCTTGGGATTTTTTTGTCTTTTTTTCTTTCACATGACTAACATGGAAATGTTTTCCATGATTGCACACAAATAACCTAGAGCAAAATGCTTGCCTTTTCAATGAGGGGGATTAAAGAGAAGGAGGAAGAACACCTGGAACCCAAAATTTCAATTAAAAAAATATTAAAACTGTTTTTACACACAATTGGAAAAAATTAAATACCTAAAACTTTTTTTAAAAAAAATTGGCTTTAGCTAATCTAATCTAATCTAATTTTGTTTGTCAATTTATAAAGAATTAAGAAAGGTTAAGAATGATCACATAAGAAAATAAGCAGTGGCAAAAAAATTTTCTGACTACAGGTCCAAGTTAGGCAGTTGGTCACCACTGGCATCGAATCTGTTGCTGTTGAACCAAAACTGAGTAACTCCAAATGCATTTTTTTTTCCTTTTTAAAGATTCTCCTATCTAGTTTATCCAGTTTAATTTCTCGTCCATAAAAAAAAGGTAAGCCCTTTTCATATGAGATATGATTGATGTAATATATACTATTAAAAAGAACACTGAAGAGATGAGTAGTCACAATTAAATTCTAGTTTCAGACTTTCCATTAGCTGTGTGACTCAAATATGTCATTTAAACTTTTGAAGTCTCATTTTCCTTAATTATAAAATGAAGGATTGGTTTTCTAAGGTCCCTAAAATTCTATTGGGAGGGAGGAGTCGCATGATTGTGTCATCAATCACTGTTTTCTTCAAGCCATTGGTTTGCCGGAGAGACTAACTATGATTCTCATAATCTACTTTGTTCTTTGAAAGCCCTTTAACTATAAACTGAAAAATGAAAAGGCCTCATAAAAAAAATACTTAGTTACTGCAGGAGCTATTCTTTGGAAAGGTGGAAAATCAAGTCTTGAATGACTTTACCAAAGACAGGATGCTTTTTTTTTAAAATAAAGATAACTATTTCTCCTTCCTAATAGATACTGAGTGAAAACTCATTTGAGAAGTATGTGTTCAGAAATAATCAATTACTTCATTTCTGCTTCACAACAAACGTTTGCAAGGTCAAAGACTGCCTTTTATTGTTTACACTCCCCACCCTGTCTTTCCAAAATTACCCAAGGAACAGAAAGATCAGGACTGGATTCACCAATACAGAAATTTCTGAATGCATTCGCTATTTCCAAGACCTTCCACATTAGATGTCACAGGAGGAATTTTAAGTAATTACACAATGAACAAAGCACCGAATAAACTTCGCACGGCCCAGTCTCCTGGCCTTCTACACACTGAGGAACCTGGCCCAATGATTTAATGTTGCCGGCCAGTCCTCTGCCCCGGCGTAAGCCGAAGCCAGCACTCCAGCAGCACCAGCCCCTCGCAACTCCGGGATCAAAGCAAAACCGAAAAGAGGCCTAGCCGCAAGAACAGTTCAGGGACTGGGAAAAAAGTGTGGAGAGATAAGAGGAAAGCAGGAAGAGGGGGAGTTGTACCGAGGACCAGGGCGGCGGTCAAGGGCGGGCCTCACCGCAAGGATCGGGGCGGGAGGCCCCGCCCCGGCGATGCTCCGGAAGGGCCAGGTGAGCGCCTGCCCCCGCCCCCCGCCCCCGCCACCACGCTAGGGCCCAGGTCAGCCGCCTGCCCGAACGTGGGTATCACCAGTCGGAGACAGTTAGGGAGAGAGGGGGCCGCGGGCTGATCCGCGGGCGGGGGTAGAGAGAAGGGAAGGGAAAGAGGGGCGTCTGACCCCGCCCTCGCAGTTACCTGTTATGCCGCTCGCCCCCAGGCCCGGACCCAGCGGCGCTGTAGTAGGCCGCTCGTTTACGGTTAGCGGCTACTGCCGCCACAACGGCGCTGCGCACCGGGTAGAGCGGGATCTGGTCCGCCATGTTCCGGCCACCCCCTCCCACCCCGCCACTGCTGCCGCCGCCGCAGCCACCTCCCCCTCCCGTCCCCCCCCCCCTTCTCTTTCCCCGCCTCCTTCTTCGAGTTAGGGACAGGCGCGTCACGCGCACGCCTCGGGGAGGTCTCCAATAAGAATGCGGGTCCCTCCCTGTAGGCTTCATCCCGGGTGACGTCACGCTCTGACGAAAAATCGGAGGAGCTGTGGGAAACTGGGCCCGTCTCGTCTCTTTCCTACCTGAAGAAGTGAAGGGATGGGCGCATGCGCTCCTTGTAGACCTTGTTAGGTTAGGTGGAGTGGTGAAATGGATGAATGGAAGGATGCTCGCCAATTTCTGGGGCTAGGGATGGGTGGGAGTGTCTAAAGCAGCTGAAACCAGTAGAGCGAAGCCTGGCACAATTGCAGTAGTCTCCTAAGGCCGCAATCCCTTCCTTGAGTGCTTCAGTTTGAAATCCACCATCCAGCTCCTGACCTCAGGGCATATGGAGCTACATTTGGGAGAGTGGGCGTGCAGGATGCTAAGGATTTGGTCCACAGGGAGGAGGGACTTTTAATAATAATTCTTAAGCCACTTATCACTACGAGTCTATAATGTCATAGTTCTAAAAGACTGCAGGATGCCAGGAAGGCATTCACCCTTCCAAACAGTCTTCAGGTTGCAATCCTGTTTCCTGCTAATCCCTTGGAGGAAGGTTCATAGTGAGCAAAGGAGAAGGCAAGCACAACATTGGATGTTTCAAGTGCCTTGAAAGAAATTTTTTTTTTCGTTTTTTTCCCCCTTCTAATGAGGATTAAAGAATGAAGTTAACAAGTATTTATTAAACAATTAATATGAGCCTGGCACTGTGCTAAGTCCTGGAAATACAAATGCAAGCATTTCAAGGAGCTTACATTCTAAAAGACTGGTTCAAGCCCTGGCAACTTTTTTGTGACCCCGCTTAGGGTTTTCTTGGCAAAGAGACTGAAAGTTTCCTTCTCCATCTCATTTTACATGAGACCAAGGGTTTAATGACTTGCCTAGGGTCACATAGCTGTACTAGCCAGTAAAGGCTACATTTGAACTCAGGAAAATTCTTCCTCTTGACTTCAGGCCTATCACTCTGTCAATTGTACCACCTACTTCCTCTAAAAGGGATAGCCAATAAAAGTAAATTGAAAAGGGAGTGAGGTCCATGAGGATACCCTAGGGAAAGGTAGACATAGTCCTGTGAAGAGGCAGGAAAATAGCCTGGAGAGGAATGGAGATGTGGTTGGTTTGGGCCTCTTCCTTAAAAAAGAGGTCCTGAGAGGAACCAGAGAGAGAAGCAGAGGGCTGAGTATACTTCAAATGGGAGGAATCCAGAGGGAAGACATTTCTATTGGTATAGTACACAGAAGTCTGGTGGAGTTGAAGCAGCAGTGCAGCCTGCTGGAGTCTGCAGGGTTTTATCTTTTACAAAGGAGAGAAAGATACAGAAATCTCAAGAGTTGGATGTGAACAGGACCATAGAAGTCATATAGTCCAGCCCTCCTTATTATACAGAAGAGAAACTGAAACCTAAACAGATTAACTGCTTTGCTCAAGATGATATATGGCTCAGTTTTTAAATACCAGTCTTCTGGATCTAAAAGGATTGTTTTCACTGTACTCCACTACCTCATAATTAGCTTAATTAGAAAAGCTCTAAGAACTTTTAAGTCACCAACTGAAATTCTTCTAATGACATGTGTGAGGAATAGCAAGAAGACTAGTTTGGCTGGATTGCAGAATATGAGAAAAGCAGTAACATATAATGAGGCTGAAAAGGTAAGTTGGGGGACAGATTGTGTCAATAAAAAGCCAATGGAAGTCAATAAAAGCCAAATGAAAAAAATACATATATGTATGCATACTCCTAGCCTCTGACATGGTATGGTCATATCTGTGCTTAATGATCACTTCGACAACTCTAATGGAGGATGGACTGGAATGGGGAGACTTTTGATGGTGGAGGCCAATTAAGTAGTCTAGATGAAAGGTAATAAGAAAACCAAGATAGTAGCTATATGCTTATCAAGACATGTGTGATTTTGGAGGTAGAATCAATAAGACATCACAACAAATTGCATATGGGGAAGAGTAAATGATCAGGCATTACTCATGTTTTTAATCTAAGTAACTGGAAGGTTGGTGGTACTCTTGACATAATAGAAAGGTCTGCAATATAGTGGGGGAAGAGGTGAAGTTTGAGGGGAAATATAATGTTTTGTTCAGAATTAGTTGAATTTAAGATAACTATTACCAATAGTCTCTAGTATTTATAATACTTTAGAGTCTGATAAGTGCTTTTACATTTGCTAATACATTTGATCCTTAAAATAACTCCCTGAGTTGGATGGTTCTATTGTTTTCATTTTAGAAATGAGGTAATCGAGACACAAAGTTTAAGTGATTTGCCTAAATTCACATAATTAGCAAGGATCTGAGACAGGATTTGAATTTGAGTAATCCTGAATTCCCAAGTCTGCTCTCTATCTACTATTCTACCTAACTGCCCCTAGTATATGTCCCTGATTTATATCTGGCCACTGATCTCAGATGACTTTAGAGGATAAAGTGACGCAGGTGACATTGCACAGCCCTCCCTCACCTAATGCTGACCTCATTGTTGTACGCCTGTGAAACCTGGACAATATACCACCAGCGCCATGTCATGAAAGTCAGTTGCTTCCATTTGAATTGTCTTAGGAAGATTCTGAAGATCACCTGGCAGAAGACCAGACACTGAGATTTTTCTTGAACTAAATTGCCAAACATTCCAACTCTACTCTAGAGAGCACAGCTCCATTAGGCTGACCATAGTGTTTAAATATCAAATGTATGCTTGCCAAAAAAATTATTTTATGGAGAACTCAAGACAAGGCAAGAGCTAACAAGTGGTCAGAAAAACCTATCCAAGGATACTCTCAAGGTGTCTCTTAAGAACTTTAGAATCAATTGTATGACATGGGAGACATGGTGTGCCTCATCAGAGAAGGTGCTGTGTCTATAACCAAAGTAGAATTGAATTAGCCCAGAAAAAATGCAAGATGTGCAAAATTAGAAATGTCACCCCAAATGTTCAGATGAATTATTTGTGCCCAATCTGTGGCAGAGCATTCAGAGCTCATATTGGTCTGATCAGCCACAGTCTAAAACACTGTAACTTGATTCTAACTGATGTCATTTGGGTCTTCTTCCAGAATGAAGAACAACCAATTCACTTGCATCTCGACTTCCCTAATAGAGAATAAACAACAGCAATAAAATGTCCATGGGATGTGAATTCAGAAAGAGTAAGAATGTTTGGGATAAAAACTCACTATTTGACAAAAACTGCTGGGATAATTGGAAACTAGTCTGGAAGAAATTAGGCATTGACCCACACCTAACACCATATACCAAGATAAGGTCAAAATGGATTCATGATCTAGACATAAAGAATGATATTATAAACAAATTAGAACAATGTAGGATGGTTTACCTCTCAGACCTGTGGAGGGGAAAGGAATTTGTGACCAAAGAAGAACTAGAGGTCATCATTAATCACAAAATAGATAAGTTTGACTATATCAAGTTGAAAAGTTTTTGTACAAACAAAATGAATGCAGACAAGATTAGAAGGGTAGCAGTAAACTGGGAAAATATTTTTACATCCAAAGGTTCTGATAAAGGCCTCATTTCTAAAATATATAGAGAATTGACTCAAATATATAAGAATTCAAGCCATTCTCCAATTGACAAATGGTCAAAAGATATGAACAGACAATTTTCAGACGAAGAAATTGAAACTATTTCCGGTCACATGAAAAGGTGCTCCAAGTCACTATTGATCAGAGAAATGCAAATTAAGACAACTCTGAGATACCACTACACACCTGTCAGATTGGCTAAAATGACAGGAAATGATAATGATAACTGTTGGAGGGGATGTGGGAAAACTGGGACACTGATACATTGTTGGTGGAACTGTGAACGGATCCAACCATTCTGGAGAGCAATTTGGAGCTATGCTCAAAAAGTTATCAAACAGTGCATACCCTTTGACCCAGCAGTGTTTCTACTGGGCCTATATCCCAAAGAGATCTTAAAGGAGGGAAAGGGACCCACATGTGCAAAAATGTTTGTGGCAGCCCTTTTTGTAGTGGCAAGAAACTGGAAATTGAAAAGATGTCCATCAATTGGAGAATGGCTGAATAAATTATGGTATATGAATGTTATGGAATATTATTGTTCTGTAAGAAATGACCAACAGGAGGATTTCAGAGAGGATTGGAGAGACTTGCATGAACTGATGCTGAGTGAAATCAGCAGAACCAGGAGAACATTATACACAGCAACAAGACTATATGATGATCAATTTTGATGGACATTGTTCTCTTCAACAATGATGTGATTCAAACCAGTTGTGCTGCGATGAAGATAGTCATATACATCCAGAGAAAGGCCTGTGGGAACTGAGAGTGAACCACAACACAGCATTTTAACGCTTTCTGTGAATATTTCCATGCATTCTGTTTTCCTTCTTAGGTTGTTTTTTTTTCTTCTTCTCTTTCTAGATCTGATGTTTCTTGTGCAGTAAGATAACTGTGTAGATATGTATACATGTATTATATTTGTCATATAATTTATCCTATCTAGCATGTATTGGATTACCTGTCATCTAGGGGTGGGGGGAAGGAAAGGAAAAGTTTGGGAAAAAAAAAAAGTTTTTTTTGCAAAGGTCAATGTTGAAAGGTCACTCATATGTTTTGCAAATAAAAAGCTTTATAAAAAAAAAAGAGTAAGAATGGATTTGAAGTCATTTTCACATAGATAAAAAAATTCAAGGCAGTTAATGAGATCACTGAGCAAGAAACTATTGAGAGAAAAAAGGAGGACCCAAGGCAAATTCTTGATATAGATGCAGTTAAGAGTGTGAGGACTTAGATAATAAATAATCATAGACTCAGAAGAAAAAAAAATACCTCTGAAAGGAAAAAAATAAACAAGAAAGAGTCCCAATACAATGAAAAAAATATGAATTAAGGGAAGTAGAAATATAAATGAAGCCAGGGGAAAAGAATCAAACTACCAAAAAGAAATACTAGAAATGAAACTACAATAAATAAATACAGGATACAATGGGAAAATTGAAGGAAAAAAATATCAGAAGAAGAAATCAAGGAGTTATGATCAAAACACAAAAAAATTTACAAAAAACTTTTGCAAAAATAGTAGCAGATAATTGCATTCACCATTAAGTACATGAAATGCATACTTATGGATAACATAAAATTTAGTAGACTTGAAAGATGAACAAGTCCTGTTAATCCAAATAGCCCTGGATAAAACAAAGCTTTAAAATGAAGACCAGGTTACTGAAAGTAGAATTGGATACATATTTTTTTCTGAAGTGTGAAGAGGAGTGACATGAAGCTGCCTTAGGTTTTGCCATCAAAACTAATTTAGTCAATAAGCTCATGTACCTGCCCAAAGAAGTGAATAACAGGCTCATGACAATATGATTGCCACTTGCAAAATAGCAACATCTTGGCAACCCCCAAGGAAAGATAACTACCAGAAGATTCAATGTCAACATGTAGGAGCATTTCTCTGGACAGGAACAGTTCTTTGCTAACATGAAGGAAAAGCTGAGCCAATCCACAGTTGGCACCTTGAGAAAGGAAGCAGAAAAGGAGTAGGCAGCTTTCAGAGATTTGGTGAACAGCACTATATTTACTAATTTAGGACAGAATACTCATAAACATCAGATTGGTTTGAAGAAAATTATGTGAAGGTTTAGAAGCTGATAAATGAAAAAACAAAAACTCCAAAAAGCTTACCAGAGGATAGTTCATTCACTTAGAAGACAGCATTTAACTCCCATCAAAAGTAAAGTATGAGCAAAGCTTAAGAGATGTACAGGATTCTTCACTCAGTAAGAAGGCAAATGAAGTTCAGTTTTATGCTGATGGTAACAGTCCAAAGCACTTTTATGATTTCCTTTTATTGCCAAATTTATTGGCCAAAGACCTATGGGGTATCTCAACAACACAATACTAGAGAAGTCACATTGGTTAGTAATAAGGACATGATCCTGGAAAGATGAGCTGAATAATTCCTTAGTGTTTTCAACAGTCTGAGATCTTTCAATGCTGAAGCCATTGAAAGTATACTTCAGGTTAAAGTCAATCCTTCTCTAACTGAATTTCCAACTGAAGAAAAGATTTTGAATACTATTAGACTCTTATATGGCAAAATGTCTGATGCTCTTCTATTCCTTTTGAGATTTATGAAACAGAAGGCCTCACTCCTCATACAAAAGTTCCAGGTTACATGGCAAGAGGAAGTTTTTGCTCAGAAGTTCAAGGAATTCACCATCTATCTCTACAAAGGTAGAGGAAATAGATTGTCCTGTGACAATCACAGAAGAGTCTCTCTCTTAGTCCTTACTTCCAAGATTTTTGCCAGAGTCCTCCTTGATATGCCCATCCTTCACCTGGAAGTTGGTCACTACCCAAAAGCAAGTGTTGAGGGTTGAGGGATGGTCCATATGGCATTTGCTCCTCAATAATCCTAGACAGATTCTTCAAAGCATTCTTGAATTCAGAAAAAATAAATAATTACCATAATATGTCAACTGTTTTTTTAAAACATTTTCTTTTTCTTTTCTTTTCTTTTTTGTTGTTGTTGTAGTTTGAGTTTTAAACTGTCCTCCTCTCTCTCTACTCCACATTAGAGAAGTCTAACATTTGATACTGATATAATACATACTTTCATAAATCAGTTCTTTCTTTGGAGATGGATTTCATCTTCCTTCACAGTTCCTTTGAAACAGTTGTCTTCCTTTCTCAAAAAGAACCAATGACAGCATGAGCGTGATGTCTTGACTTGCAAAAGTCAAGACGACTAACAATAACCCAGGTGACTTTGGCCTTTCTAAATTCTTTCCCAGGTCTCATTTTGTGTGAAGCAGTATCTTCAATGTCTAAGAACTAGGTAATAACTGAAACAAAAGATGGCCTAATTTATCATCACAAAAATGTCATTCTGGGAGAGGAAGACTTTCAAAGTCTCTGGCCAGAAAGCCAGAAGCTTGGGGATAGGAGGTATTATTGACCATTCAATTAAAGTTCTTGTGATCTGGGTTTAAAGAGTTTTCAAATAGCTCCATTTGAAACACATTTGTAGAGATAGATTCACTGCACATGACATGAAGCCTTTATCTAAGAAACTATAAAATTTTATCCTAATTTTTTATTTTTCTTCTAATCTATTGTTACATTAACTTTATTTGTCCAAAAAAGTTTTTTTAATTTAATGTAATCAAAATTATATATTTTACATTTCACAATGTTCTCGATTTTTTGTTTATAAATTCTTCTCTTCTCCCTAAATTATATGTTCCATGTTCTTCTAATTTACTCACAATGTCTCCTTTTATGTCTAGGTAATATATCCATTTTTACCTTGTTTTGGCAAATGGTTTAAGATACTGGTTTATACCTAGCTTCTGCTAGGCTGCTTTCCAGTTTTCCAAAAAAATTTTTAATTTTTACCAAATAATAAAGTTTTATCCCCAAAACTTAATTATTTATCTTTATCAAACACAAGGTTACTTTAATTATTTACTATTGTATCTATTCTATCCCACTGATCTACCATTCTGTTTCTTAGCCAGTACCACATTATTTTGATAATTGACATTTTACAATACAGATTAAGATTAAGATTATTTTTTTCATTGATTTGTTGGATTTTCTTGACCTTTTGTTCTTCCATATGAATTTTGTCATTATTTTTTCTAGCTCACTAAAATAATTTTTGGTTGATTGACATGGCACTAAATAAACCATGAGCAATTACTATTTTTCTAATTGTTTAGATCTGAGTTGATTTGTGTGAAAAGCATTTTGTAGTTGTGTTCATATAGTCTTTTAGCTTGCATTGGCAGATAGACTCCCAAGTATTTCATATTGTCTGCAGTTATTTAAAGTGCAATTTCTCTTTGATGCTGGACTTTGTTGGTAATATATAGAAATATTGATGCTATATGTGGGTTTATTTTATATTCTGTAATTTTGCTAAAATTGTTACTTTGTTCAGCTAGTTTTTTAGTTGATTCTCTAGGATTCTCTAAATATATCATCTATGTTAATTTTTAATTCTAATTTCTTCAGTTTTTTTCCTTCTCTTATTGCTGTAGTAAATTTGTACATTTTTGTAAACGATTGAATAGCAATGGTAATAAAGACATCCTTGTTTCACTCGATATTATTGGGAAGGTTTCTAGTTTATCCACATTACTTATAATGATGGTTTTAGGTAGATGCTTCTCATTCTAAGGAAAAATTCATTTATACCTATACTTTCAAGTGTTTTAAATAGGAATGAATGTTGTTAAAACTTTATTTTTTGCATCTACTGATACAATCATATAATTTTATTACTTTTTATTGGCATATAATTATGTTAATGGCTATTTTTATATTAAACCAGCCCTGCATTTCTGGTATAAATCCCACTTAGTCACAAGGTATAATCTTGTGACATATTGTCATAATCTTCTGACTAGTATTTTGTTTAAATTGTTTGCTTTAATACTCATTAGGGAAACTGATCTATAATTTTCTTTCTCCATATCAGTACCATATTTATCCCATAAAAGGAATTTGGTAGGACTCTTTCTTTGCTTTATAGTAATCGCTTCCACAAAGTGGGCATTAGAGGCCTGATGCTGCTGTGACCTGGAAAAATCTAAACTTTTAGATCCTCCCTCCATATCAGAGGCCTAAATTTTTTCTTTTTCTTTTATGATTTGTTTTTTCCAGTACCTTATTGTAAAATTTGTGTTAAATATTTGATCACAGGCCCTGTGGCATCTGCTGACCTTTATATATCATCTGTAGCTTCTGCAAAACTACCCCCAAATTCCCTTTAATATCTTATGCCAACCCACAATATATTGAATATTGCAATGTGAAAGGAATAACTATATTCCACATTATTTATTATTGAAATTACCTGATTTTTAAATGTTTGGTAAAATTCATTTGTAAATCCATTTCTGAGTGCTTTCTTCTTTGGAAGCTCATTTATGACCTATTCAAGTATTTTTCCTAAAATAGATTTATTTGTATATTTTATTTCCTTTTGTGTTAATTTGTATAGTTTATATTGTTAAATTTATTGACACACAGTTGGGCAAAATAACACCTAATAATCAATTTCATCTTTATTAGTGATGTATTTACCTTCCTTATTTTTGACACTAGTGATTTTTTTCTTCTCTCTCTTTTAAAATAATTAACTTATTAACTAACTTATTAATTAACTAATTAATTTATTTATTTTAATGTTTTTAAAAATAAAACTACCTCCTAATTTTATTTATTAATTTGATTGTTTTCCTACATTCATTTTTATTTGTCTCACTTTTAATTTTCAGGATTTCTACCATGATTTTCATTGTGGATTTTTATTTTGTTCTTTTTCTACTTTTTTCATTTTTTAAAATTTATTTATTTTTAATACACATTGCTTTATGAATCTTGTTGGGAGACAAAAATCAGAACAAAATGGAAAAACCATGGGAGAGGGGAAAAAAAAAGAAAAAAGAAGTGAACATAGCATGTGTTGATCTATATTGAATTTCCATAGTTCTTTTTCTGAATGTAGATGGCATTTTTTATCAATGTTTATTGGAATTGCCTTGGATTTCTATTTTGTTTTTATCAAATTCTCAGGTCATTGACCTGCTCCTTCTCTATTTCATTTATGGAAGCATTTAGAAATATGCATTTTGCACTGATAACTGCTTTTATTACATCCCATAAATTTTGGTGTACTGTATTATTATTATAATTTTCTTTATTAAAATTATTTATTGTTTCTATGACTTGTTCTTTAATCCTCTAATTCTTTAAAATTTAGTGATTTAGTTTCCAGTTAATTTTAAATCATTTTCCCATGATTTTTCCCATGGTTATTTGTTAAATGTAATTTTTATTGTATTATTATCTGAAGAGTATTTATTTAATATTTCTGCTTTTCTGCATCTAACCATCATATATTATCAGTTTTTATAAAGGTGCCATATACTGCTGAAAAAAGATAAATTCTTTTCTATTCTCATTCAATTCTCTCTAGCTGTCTAATATTTCTGTCTAGCTTATTTAAGATTGCATTCATCTCCTTGACTTCTTTCTTATTTTTTTTTATTAAATTTATGTAGTTCTGAGAGGCATAAGTTGAAGTCCCCTGCTATTATAGTTTTGCTCTCTATTTTTATTCTTGTAATTTATTTACCTTTTGGTTTAAAAATGTGGATGCTATAGCATATGGTACATATATGTTTAGCATTGATATTAGTTATCTATAGTAATTTTTAACATAATGTATTTTCCCTGCTTATTTTTAATTAAATTTATTTTAACTTTATATTTGTCTGAGATCATGATTGCTGCCCCAGCTTTTTTTTTTAATCAGTAGAAGAATAATGTTACTCCATCCCTTTATTTTTCTTCTGTGTGTTGTCTTTCATTTTAATTTTTTTTTTTTGTACACATTATAATGTTGGATTCTGGGTTTTGATCTATGTTGTTACTCATTCTTTTTTCAAGAATAACTTCATCTCATTCTTATAATTACTAATTGTATATTTTCCTCCATTCTATTTTTCCTTACTGTTTATCCTTGTCTTTTTTCTCTCCTCTCTTTACCCTATCCCTCCTTAGAAGTGTAAATTGCTTTTGTCCATTGCCTCCATAAACCTCATACTCTTCTAAGAGTGCCTCGCTTGTCTTATTTCCCTTATCCCTGAGCTTCCAATTTCTCTGTAAGTTAAGAAGACTTTTTTATAAGCTACTAGATGTATATGTTGTTTATTTTTTAACTCAGTTCTACTGATAATAGGGTTCCCGCACTACCTTCCCTTTACCCTTTCTTCCCCTTCCATTCATACCTCTTTTGTATGAGATAAGTCACTTTGTCACTCTAGGAACTCCCTATATCAACACAAATTATTACCCCTTGATAATTTATAGTCTTAGGTATTTATCTGAAGTTCATAGAGGTTAAGAGGTAAGTTACCTTACTTCCTGATCATACAGCTAATATATTTCAGAGATGGGTAATAAACCCAAGTTTTCCTGACTACAAGTTCATCACTATCCACTATTTCATGCTGCTTCTTCATATGGTTTTCTATATAAATCATATCAGTAGTAAAATTCATGAAAAAATATATTATGTAAAGGCATGATTAGATAAAATTCATTTTCAGTAGATCAATGATGTCATCAATGTACTCCCTCCAGTGATACAAATTGCAATTAATCTATGCTTGTTCATCTTTTGTTACTCTTGTTTGTGTCCTCCCATAAATTCTTAATTTACAATCCACTCAACATGCTTGGGCCCTTCCTCTAAAATCTCTTTTCTTTCTTAAATACAAATAGTTCATAGAAGCTATCCATCAGTAACTGACCCACCTCTTTTATTGTTTACATATCTTTTTTGTTGTTCCATTTCTGTAGTGTAATTAATCATTCATAACATGTTTCACCTTGTTTACATCTACCATGTACCTCTCCATTATTCTTTGTGTGACAAATTTAATTCATTGGATACTGTGTTATTCCATGACTTTTAAGTTATACAGCATCCTAAAAAGAGGGAAAGACACAGAGAGACAGGCAGACAGACAGAGAGAGAGGAGGAAGAGGAGGACAAGAGAAGAAGCATAAAAAGGAGAAAGCTTTAAAGCTTAATAAGGCTATAGAAAAATCTTTAACTAAGCAAGTGATTAAAAAAGAGCTTAAAAGAGAAGGTAGATCATTTCACCTACAAAAAAAATTTTAAATAGTCTGCATAAACAAAATTAATGAAATTAAAATGAAAAAAAATATTAAAGGGTGTAAGGGCATGAGTAATGTTTCAAATGTCACTTATAAAAGTCTAGAATCCAAGGCATATAGAGAATTGATGCTATTAAATAAGGCTGACCCATTCCCCAATAGGTAAATAATCAAAGGATATAAACAGTTTTCAAAAAAATTTTGCAAAATACTAATAACCATATGAAACATTGCTCTAAATCACTATTAATATATATACACATATGTATATATATATATATATATATATTCAATCAGCCAGTCAGAAAATAAATAAAGATGACAAAAGAGATAAAGTGCTTGAGGAACTGTGGGAAGACAGGCACTTATTGCTATTAACAGGTCCAACCATTCTGGAAAACAGTTTAAAATGGGTGAAATTAACTAAACTGCTCCTACTTTTTGATGCAGAAATCCCACTACTGGACCTATACCTAAAGATAGAAAGAAAAGTCCTATATATACAAAAATATTTGTTATTGAATTTTTTTTGTGGTAGCAAAAACCTAGAAAAAAATAAGTACACAGCAATTTGACAGTGGACAAGCAAATAATGGTAAATGAATGAAATGGTTTATTATGGTTCCATGAGAATGAACAAATATAGAGTTCAGATAATATATTAAGACTGATAAGCTGTAACAAAGTAAAAAAATACAACCAGGAAAATAATATGCATAATGATTATAATTAAATAAACTAAAATGATGCTGAACACTTAAATAATTGTAATGACTAATTTTGGCCTTAATAAAGAAAGGATAAAGCACTTCCTTTCTCATAGAGAGGTAGAGGATTTTGGATGTAGAATGTTTTATGTAATTACTCATAGTTATTGCGTTAATTGGTTTTACCTGTTTTGTTGTGGGCTGGTTTCTTTTGCCCAGGAATAAAGGGTGGATTATTTATAACTGGAAATGACTAGGGTGGGAAAATTAGTGACATCCAAAGATTTTTTAAAGGGGGTTGGAAGAGGAGGGGAAACATTTAGTGTCTTTAAAAAATAGGATGGGTCTTGGTTTCAAGGAAAAGGATGATGTTATTAATAGCACTATTTAGGAATTTCCTAAAGAGAAATATTCTCCTGCAGTTCAACTCTGGGTCCATCTTATTGTCTACTTGCACTATCTATTGAAAATGTATGTATTAAGGTAATGAACTAAAAAAACCAAACAAAATAAAATATGTTTTGGAATATGGTCACTGTAAAAATTTGTTATGCTAGATTTTCCATATTTTTTATTGCTCAATGGGCAAGGCAGTGGAGAGATAATAAATGCTTATTTAAAAAGACCCCCCAAAAAAGTATATAATGTTGGACCAAATCTATGGGTTGAATATCCAACTGCACATCATAACATTTTTTTTTTTTTTTTTTTTTACTGAGACAGTTGAGATTAAGTGATTTGCCCAGGTCACACAGCCAGGGAGTGTTAAATGTCTGAGGCCAGATTTTAACTCAGGTCTGCCTGACTTCAGAGCTGGTGCTCTAATCCACTACACCGACTAGCTTCCCCATAGCAACATTTCAATAAATCATTAATATAACACATATAATTCTACAAAACAAAAGGTTAGCCATTAGGAATTTAATTCTGAAATATATGAAATTAATATGAATGAATATATGATCCTAGTTCATGTATTAGAGTAACTTTATGAGAAATAATATTGTCATTAAAATACAAAGTGTGTTACCTTTTATGGAAAGTGAATCCCTGTTGCAGGGAATTGAAGGGGGTAGGAGGGGAAGCAAGAAACCTTGAAATGATCATGCAATCAGAGACATTTCAGAGTTCACAAATATGGAAATGGAAGGCTTATAAAGGTAAGTATCAAGGACGTGATCATCTTAGTATGACCTTGAGGTAAGTGTAAGTGTAGGGGAAGGTTATGGTATTTGAATGTATTGAGTAACTAGAGACTTTGGGTATCAATATCTATCCTGAAGTTCTCTAACATGAAGGGATAAGTTAGCATGGAGAGAAAGACAGTGAGTGAGGCACTGAACCCATTGAGGGAAGAAGGAGCTCATTTTAAGAGTTAGCAGATAACAGCTACCAGAATCTAGATTAGGTGATAAATATGGATTAAATAAACCTCAAAGGTAGAAAGGTTACCGAGTGAAGAAGAAAATCTCACTTGATTTGAGCTTAACCAAGCATTTTCAGGATACAAGATAATGAAATAGCAATACATGCTGATGTGACACAATCTAAAATCCTGGGTTACCCACTGCCTCTGTGTTTATTTGTGGTACAATGAGCCCTAAATTTGTGGGGGAGAATTCCATTACTATTATTCATCAGTTTTTGCTTTCCAAAAACTCTCAGAGGTAAATCCATCTGTGGTACTTATAGAACTACAGTTGTAGTAATAGAGTACAGTAATAGAGACAGAGTAACTTGAACCTGAGTTAATTGGTCCTAGGGGGACAAAATTTGGAAGTGTAAGCTTGAGAAATGCTTCAGAGGTGGTGCTACACACTACACATGAAACAGAAAAATAAGTCAGTGGAACGGATTGTATCACCCAGAACATTAATCAAATGTATATGATAGACTACTGTTTAAGTAATTCACAGAACCCTAGGGAAGGAATTTATTATCCAGTAAAAACTGTTGGGCAAATTGAATAGTAAAATAGTAAATAATAGGATTAGAGACCTTCATCACTTCTTACCTCCAATAGCCCTTTAATTAGTCTCCCTGCCTCAAATCTATTCCCACTCTAATCTATTTTTTACTCAGCTGCCAAAGTGAATTTTCTAAAGCACAGCTCTGACTATGTCTCCTTCATATTCAATAAATTCTAGTGGTTCCCTTTTACATTTAGGAGCAAATATGAAGAACTCTGACATTTAAAGCCCTTTACAACATGGGTCCTTACTATGTTTTCTGTTTTATATTTTATTTCCTTTCATGAATTCTATGATTCAACAACACTAGTCTACTTGCTTTTCATCATGACAATTTCCCTATTCTATGTATTTGCATTGATTCTCCTCCCCCCCATCCCACTCCTTTTTTACATCTCAAACCTGGAATATTCTTCCTCCTCATGTCTGACTCCTGAATTCCCTGGCTTCCTTTAAGACTTGGCTCAAATGTTTTTTTTTCAGGCCAGTCTCCCTCTCTCATCTCTCCCATTGGTAACCTTCCCTCTTAATTTGCTTTCCATTTACATTATATATGCTCTAAAACTACTCTCTCAAACCCCACTCATACTATCAGAGTTCTGCTGCTACCTGAACTTGGCCTTTTTTTCTCCCTAGTGCTATAGCTCATGAATCCTTCTCATTTATGTTTCTGCCATTGTTTTGCAGTTGATATGAATTAGCCTATCCAGCTTACTAAGTTTTTAGAAATGAATACACACAATCTGTGACACATTCTCCCATAAGTAAGTACAGTCTAATAAAAAGTGAGATCAAGCTTAAAGCAAAGTTTTTAAGTAGCTAAAGTAGACCAGCTATTCTTCAAAGTATCTTGCTGGATTCTTCAAGATATTTCCCTTAGAAAAGACCCACATGTGCAAAAAATGTTTGTAGCAGCCTGTTTTTGTAATGGCAAGAAACTGAAAACTGAGTGGATGTCCATCAGTTGGCTGAATAAGTTACGTTATAGGAATGTTATGGAATATTATTGTCCTATAAGAAACAATCAGTGGTTGATTTCAGAGAGGCCTGGAGAGACTTGCATGAACTGATGCTGAGCGAAATGAGCAGAACCAGGCGATCATTGTACACAGCAACAGCAAGATTATATGATGATCAACTCTGATGGACTTGGCTCATTTGAATAAAAAATTAGGTCCAATAGACTTCTGATGGAGAGAGCCATCTGCATCCAGAGAGAGTACTATCGGGACTGAATGTGGATCACAACATACTATTTTCACCTTTTCTGTTGTGGTGGTTTGCTTGTATATGGAACACAGAGTTTTGCAAGGGTGGATGTTGAAAATATCTTTGTATATATTTTGGTTTTTTAATAAAGCTTTTTATTTTCAAAACATATCTATAGATAATTTTCAACATTCACCTTTGTAAAACCTTGTGTTCCAATTTTTTTCCCCTCCCCTAGATGGCAAGTAATACAATATATGTTAACCATGTGCTATTCTTCTATACATATTTCCACAATTATAATTTGCATGTATTTTGAAAAATAAAAAGCTATTATAATTTTTTTAAAAAAGATATTCCCCTTAGGTATGACATAGCTTTTCTGCTGGGCTCCTGTAGAACCTTAAATCTATCTTTACTCATTTAATTTGATTTGTCCTTAGTCTCATTATAATCACTACTGGAAGCCATTGCTGTCCTGGGGACATTGCTAGTATGCCAATGAAAAATTATAAATCACTTGGTCCTCTGAAATTCATGAGATTCTACCCCATCCATGGCTGTGGTAGGAAACAGGTAGACACTATTCTCTCTCCCTCCTCCCATCCCTCAAGTGATTCCTTCTCAGATATTTGGCTGGAGGCTTCTTTCACTAAAGTATTAAATATTTGAACCCTCAATTCCAAACCAACTGATGGTTTTAATCACACTCAACAAGTCATGACCAGACTTCAATATTATAACTAATTGACTTTTTTTTAAGGATAGTATTTTATTTTATTTTTTTTTTATTTTCAAAACATATGCAAGGATAATATTTTTAACATTGACCCTTGAAAAACCTTTTGTTCCAATTTTCTCTCCCTTCCTCTCACCCCCTCCCCTAGATGGCATGTAATCCAATATTATTATAACTAATTGAAAGCCCAAAGATACCTAAGCTTTGTTTTTGCCCCCTTAGTTTATACTACTGATAGACTGATTCAATAAATAAGAAAGGTCTCAGGGCTAAGTTGAGCCAGATGATTTAAATACCCCTTTTGTACTATTTCTTGCATCTACATATTATATGCATATTGTCTCTCCATTAAAATGTAAGTATCTTCAGAGCAGGACCTCTGTTTTTAACATTCTTTGAATTTCCAGCACTCAACAGAGTACCTTGTATATAATAATTAATAAATGATTCTTGACTGATATCTCAAATTCTTGCCACAATAAAGTCCAATTTCCTTAATGAGTACAAATATAAAAATACTAAATTAAAATTAGCTAACAATACAGTAACATTTAAAAATTATTCATCACAATCAAGCAAGGTTTATATGATGTTTGGAAAGTTGACTCAATAAGAGAAAAATGATTGAAAATACATAAAAACACAAAAAAATTAAACCATAGAAAGGCTCTCTATATGGTTAAGAGTGTTTCATCATCCAGAATTCCATTTATCCAGTAAATCACAGGTCCAGTATTTATCTCTATTCCTATATGCAAAAAAAAAAAAAAAATGGATAGTACCTAACACTGATCCATGATTTAAATAAAAGCATTAAAAAAAAATAGCAGTATTCTTAAACAAAGTTTTAAAAAATCTAGCTTAATCCCAAGGACAATCTAATTAGGAGAAAAATCAGAAGCATTCTCTTTCAATGCACTTTTAAACAAAGATGCTCATTGTCACTTCTTTTAATTGATATAGTATGAGAAATTCTAGCAGTTGCAATAACAGGAAAAAAGCATTAAAAAGATTTAAACTGAAAGTAAAAAATCAAATATCATTTGTAAATGACATCATAGTGTATAAAAAATTCCATTGTCTCAATATAAATAAAATTAAGACAATAAATGAGTTCAGTAAGATACTCAGTATCTTACTTCAGTAAGGATACAAGATCAGCCTACAAAATCTTTTACATTCCTATTTTCTAGAATAAAAGTCAATAATCCATCATAAAAACTCAGTTTGTTGTAACAACAAAAAACATTAAATGTTTGTGAACTAATCTATCTAGAAATATATATTTAATATAAAACATAAATAAAATAAACATATAAATCAATACAGAACAAAACATATTTTTTGTTCAATAGTATTTTATTTTGCCAATTAAATGAAAAAGATAAGTCCTCAACATTCATTTTTGTAAGATTTCAAGTTCCACAAATTTTCTTTTTTTCCCTCCATCCCCCATCTCCTCCCTCCCTAAGACAGCAAAAAATCCAATTATACATGTACAATCATCTTAACATATTTCCATATTAGTCATAAAACAAATTTACAATTACTGAAATGGAGACAAATAATTGGGAATGATATTTATTGTTTGTGGATAGGTTGAGATAATATAATAAAGGTGACAATAGCCTCCAAAAATTTCTTTATTTAAGGCAATTCCAATATGAATATGTCTGCATAAAATCATGATGAGATTTACATAATTTTTAAGTGATTAAGAATATTAAAGAGTATGGGGAAAGTAGAAAAAAGCAGGAGGAAGGCACTGAAAATTATGTTGCTCTCTCAGACTTTAAGAAGTTATCAAAACTATCTAGTATTGGGCGCAGGAATTAAAGAAATAGATTAAAAGTTTGTAAAGCATAAAAATTCATGAATGAACTCATGACAAATATATTTGGAAAAATTAATTAGAAATTTGACAAGAAATAGATTGTATATGCGTCAAAAATTTCCAGTCTGAAGAGAGACTCAGACAAAAATAACTAAGAAGAGAAGAGGTAAAAGGAGGAGGGGGAGGAAGAGGAGAAGAAGAGGAGGAGGAGAAGGAAAAGAAGGAGGAGGAAGGAGGAGGAAAAAGAGGAGAAAGGAGGAAGAAGAGGAGGAGGAAGGAGAAGGGGGAGGTGGAGAAAGAAGAAAAAGGAGGAGGAAGAGGAAGAAGAAAAACATGTATAGATACATCCTGGATGTGGAAGCCAAACAAAAGAGAAGGCTTTAGTAACTGGGAAAATCAGAAGTTAGAGTTTGAGTTGAGTTTTTTTTTTTTTTCCTTAAAGCCAGGGATTTTAGGAGACAGAGGTGATGAGAGAGCATTCCAGGCATGATGAACAGTCAGTTCAAAGCCTGGGAAGTGGGTGAGATGCCCTGTGTGAAGAACATCAAATAGACTAGCCAAATAAAGGAATACATCTTTGATTCTAGAAGTAAGGAGCCACTGGACATTGCTGAGGAGTGGAGTGGCTTAATTAGACCTAAATTTAAAAAAAATCACTTTGGCAATGTGTGGAAAATTTGTTGTAGAAGGAAGAAGTTTGAAGCAGGGAAACCAATTGGGAAGGTACAATAATAATCCACAATGAGAAATAAATGATGAGGCCTTAATTAGAATGGTTCTCACTTGAGTGGATAGTAAAGAATATAGAGATTAAAACAAGATTTTACACCTAATTGTATATGTAGGGTGAATGAAAATGAAAGATCCATGATGAAACTCAGACTGTGAACTAGGGTGACTGATGGCAGAGGGTTGAATTTAGAAGGAAAGATAATATAATGAGATCTGCCATTATGATCACAACTCATTCATACCTGCCCATTCTATGTGATTCATTCTGTGCCATCCAAAATGAAAAGGAAATGGGGGACAAGGCAGTGCTCTTATGCTTACAATTGCCCTAGCAAAGAACTTAATTTTTTTCAGGCACTTCTGGTACCTTTGAAGTGATAATTTGGGGTGGGTAATGTGAAGAGGAAGCACTAGGTGGCACAGGTGGCAGAATGCTGGAATCAGGAAGATCTGAGTTCAAGTATGGCTTCAGATACTTACTAGCTGTGTGATTATAGGTAAATCATTTAACTACTGCCTCAGTTTCCACAATTATAAATTTAGCATAAATAGCACCTACCTCTCTAAGTTGCTGTGACAATCAAATGAGTTAATGTTTGTACAATGCTTACAATGTCTAACACATAGTAGGCACCATATAAATGCTAGCTATTTTTAATCTTAAAAAAGAGATGAGTATGAGACAGATAAATGGGGAGGAATTTTCCCAATAGCACCTATGAAGCAGTTACTGTGAGTATCTGAGAAGAGAGGGCTAAAAGGATTTATTTGTGATGGATAAAAAGTAGTGGTGGTGAAGTAAGAAGCCTCATGGGCTTTCCAGGGGAGAGTAAGATGTGATCTACTTTCCTACTCTCTTATTGGTTGCTCTTTAGAGGGCCAGTGCTCCCCACTATTGAGATTCCACCGAAGAAACTCAAGTCTATAAATTCTAGACACTGAGGAAATCACTTTCTGAGCCAAAAATAATATGATAATCTTAATCCTGTTTTTAAAAACTCTACAGGCTTTTCATTTCTTGACATTTGTTGAAATAGATTAGGAATATATTACTTGCATAGATAAAGAGATGGACTAAACAAATAGATATGCTGAAGTAAAAATTCTGAAAATCAGTGAAGTAAGACAATAGATAAAAGTAAAATTCATAGTATTTAGAAAAGAATAAAAATTTTGTCCAACATTAGTTATAACAAATATACAAATATGCTTATGTAATGATGAAAATATCCCACTAAGATATTTTATAAAAAACATTTTATGTTTAAAATGCATTTAACCAAGCCACCAGAATAGGGTTTGAGTTTGTATATGTAGGGGGAGGAGTTGTATGTGGAATTTCAAGAATCCCTGGAAAGCCCAAGAATGTCCTAAGAAGTTACTATTGTCATGGATCAAACTAAAAGATATGGAAGCCCTTGAACTGGCTCTATAGCAATTATTTTTTTCAGAAAATTCAATGATTTCTCTAACACATTTCATTCAGTCACTATTTTAAGTAAATAAATACAGCTGTTTCAACTATCCCCTCAAACTCAGAAAAAGTATATATACACATTTGTGATTAATCTTTTGTTGTCTTGGAGAGTCTTAGAAGGTCAATAAAGAATAAACACACTAGGACCAAACTTTACTTTGTGGAGTCCAGTTATGGTTGAGTTTTAGAATCAATCAGTCTATTCTGTGTGCCCATCTGCATGAGTTGCCAAGATTTTTAGAACTTTGATTTTAGCATTTAAGTATCCTCTTCCAGCCCTAACAGAGTTGATTCAATAATAGAAGTGGAGAAACTCTCAAAGACCTTAACACTTAACCCTGAAAGAAGCACATTCTTTTGTAGAATTCTCATTTTTGTGTCTACCACTTCAGTGAGATGGAGCTAATCGCTTCAATGTTCTTAAAAAGAAATCATTAATGTTGAATAGATGGATTGCAAACTGTGAGGACCTAAAAGATGAAATAGCCCAAAACATAACCTTTTCAATAGGACAAATATATTTTCTGGATTTTTGGTGAAATTCCAAAGAGCACTCCAATTATGATGTGGTCTTCTATGATCAGAGATGATAAATAAACTTTTATTTTTGCAGAAACTAATGAGCTTAATTTTTTTAAAAAAATCATTATCACTTAAGTTTTTAAAATATATTTTTAAAAATTCTAATTTTGAGATCAGATTTATTGAATATGGTTTTTTTTAACGTAAATATAGGTATCATGAGATTTTCATTAAAATTCTGAGCTTGGAGTCAGGATGTCCCGACACTTCCATCACTTATTAGCTTTGTGGTCCTAGGCATGTCATTTAAATGCACGTCAAGTAACTTACTAGGATTTATCTACCAAATCATAGAGAGACTCTGATCTTCCTTGATGGGCAGAGTTAAAACACTGACAGAATCCTAGATCCTTTACTTATTCACAGTTTTAAAATAGTACATTTACCTCTGACAGACAACACATTGACTTTTTAATGGCTGAAATTTTTTGAGTGTTGATAATGATGTTAATGATGATAATAATATCTCACTTTTGTATGGAGTTTTGTAGCTTCACAATCATGTCCACATATATTACCTTATTTGATTCCTGCAACTCTTTGGAATACTACAAATATCGTTACTCTAATTTTTGTAGAAAAAAAAGATACTGAGACCTAGAGAAGTAAGAAGATGTGCCATAGTTGAAAAAAACTAATAATATGAGCAGAGTTAGAAATAGAATCCAGTTCTTCTGATTTTTGTCCAGAGATCCTTCCACTACAATTTTCAGAAAGAAATCAAGGTACCCTGAAAAAAATGAATTGTGGGAAAAACAATAGATAGAGAATTGACATCAAGAATCACAAAATTCCAGCAGTTCTTGTTCTATCAATAACTAGCTACATGGTCTTGGACAAATCATTCAACTTTTATAGCTTTCATCTTCTTCACCTATCAAATGAGGTGCTGCATTAGATCCTAGGTGTTCAACATGTGCTTCACTTGACCCTTGAGTATATTCTACAGGTGATGTTTAACAACTAAAAAAAAAAAAAAAAAAAAAAAAGCTTAAATCACTAGCATACCTATGGTAATCAGGGACCAACTATCTATTACTATTGTGTAACAATCCCAACAGGGATCATACTGCCAGTCGTGGATCACTTTGTGGGGGTTTATGGAAAATTATGTCAAAATTTGGTTGCCCAGAGAAGTTCATCAGTATACTATGTCAATTTCATGATGGCAAGCTTGCCCCAGTTCTGGACAATGGACAATGCTCTTGAGCTTTTCCAGTCACCACTGGGATGGAACAAGACTGTGTGCTTGCTCCCATATTTTTTAGCATGATATTTTCAGCCATATTGTCAAATGCCCTCAATAAAAACAAACATGGAATCAAAGTTCCCTACCACCCCGATGATAAATTCTTCACATTGAAAAGGCTACACACCAAAACTAAAGTGGAGGGAGTGTTGGTATATGGTTTTTTGTTTGTAGATAGATGATTGTGCACTCAATACAGCCTCCAAAATTGAGATGCTGTAAAGTGTGAATCGATTCTCTGCTACTTGTGGCAATTTTGGCTAACAATTAATACCAAGAAAACACAAATCCTCCATCAGCTAGCACAGTCCCATCCATACATGGAACTATCAGTTACAGCAAATGGTGAAGTTGTGAATGCTGTGGACAGGTTCACTTATTTGACAGTATGCTTACTTTCCAGGGATGTCCACAGTGATAATGAGATTGATCCATGCATTGCCAGAGCTAGCTCAGTGTTTGGGTGGGAGAGGAAAGGTTTTAGACTACCAAACTGAAGGTCTACAGAGCTGTTGTGCTGACCACATTTTTGTATGCCCATGAAACCTGGATAGTATACCAGTGCCATGACAGGAACGGAATCATTTCATTAGAATTGTCTTAGGAAGATTCTGAAAATCACCTGGCAGGATAAGACATCAGTCACTGAGGTCTTTTTTGAACTAAATTGTCCAGCATTCCAACTCTATTGCAGAGAGCACAACTCCATCGGGCTGGCCACATTGTTTGAATGCCAAATGTATGCTTGCCCAAAAAATTATTTTATGGAGAGCTCACACAGGCAAGCATTCACAGGGTAGTCAGAAAAGGTGATACAGGGACACCCTCAAGGTCTCTCTCGAGAACTTTTTTAAAAAATTGGTTGTTTGATATGGGAGACAAAGGATCATCCAGCATGACATGTTCTAATCAAAGAAGGTGCTGTGTTCTATGAGCAAAGCAAAATTTAAAAAAAATTTAAAAGCATAATATGCACAAAGTTAGAGAAACCACCCCAAAAGTTAATGTGAATTATTTGTGTCCGAACTGTGGCAGAACATTCTGGGCTCATATTGGTCTGACCAGTCAGTCGGACACACTGTTACTCCACTCTAACATAGTAATGTCATTGGTCCTGTTTGAGAAGGAATGACAACCAATCAATAGTTACATATTACCTGAGAATAGTTACATAATAGTTTCAATAGTTACATAAACCTGAGAAGGAAAACAAAATGCAAGCAAACATCAATAGAGAGTGAAAATGATATTGTTGTGGTCCACTCTCAGATCCCACAGGCCTCTCTCTGGGTGTATATGGCTTTCTTCATAACTGTACAATTGGAACTGGTTTGAATCATCTCATTGTTGAAGAGAACCATGTCCTTCAGAATTGATCATCATATAGTCTTGTTGTTGCCTTGTATAATGATCTCCTGGTTCTGCTCATTTCACTCAGCATCAGTTCTTGCAGATCTCTCCAGGCCTCTCTGAAATCATCCTGCTGGTCGTTTCTTATAGAACAATAATATTCCATGACATTCATATACCATAACTTATTCAGCCATTCTCCAATTGATGGGCATCCATTCAGTTTCCAGTTTCTTGCCACTACAAAAAGGGCTGCCACCAACATTCTTGCGCATGTGGGGCCCTTTCCTTCCTTTATGATTTCTTTGGGATATAAGCCCAATAGAAATACTGCTGGGTCAAAGGGTATGCACAGTGTGAGCACTTTGAGAAAAAGAAATTTAAAAGAAAAAGCATAAACTGATGGAGTGCGGTCAATATAAGCTCTGCATGTTCTCATCCCATCTCCCACTCCAACTAATGATTTGGGTTCCCAGAGCTAGTGTAACTATATCTTCTTGTCTAGGAGTATCCCTGAAGACTAATGGAGTTACTTTCTCTAATGCCATTGGCTCAAGTACTTCCCAGTGTACTTCTCCCCAAGATTATCCTTTGAGGATGAATTTAGACAGCTTTAAGTAGTTTTTAGAAAAAGGGTGTTTATAAAAGTGGTAGAACAATAACAGAGAACAATAATGGATAGTACAAAACATATGCCCCCAAATTCTGGGTTACATTCTCATACAAGTATTTACAAAGTTTTGGGAAGAGTGAGCACACACTTAGGAGCACATGTGGCAAAAGGGTAACTCACACCTCCTGGCTGCTTATTCTACTTTCACCATCCCTCCCCCATTTGTGCAGGGCCCACCACGTTCCACCCAGGTGTGGCAATTCTTTGTAGGGCTTTCTGTAGACCTATGATTCCAATCTGTCTTGGTTCCCGATGATACAAACACTGCTAGCTAATCTTTAGAATCTATTTAGGATGCCAATGGTAAGTAGCTATCAGGACCCAACCCAGGATAGCTGAAACGTAAGTTATCCAGTAATCATGGATTTTGGTATTTTGTTATAAACTTGGTGAGATGAATGTTATATAAGAATTGTGCTAAGCAAGCCAATTAATATTAAGTGGTTAAATAGAATTTGGGTGTTAGTTTGGAGGCACCTAATAATGGAAAGGAATAGGTGCTTGAGCTGATGACATTAGAGAGAAGCACCCCACAACTTCCATATGCTTTAGAACTCTGAGAGGTAGATGGAGCTAGCCTGCTCTAGGAGAATGTCAGAATCTTCTTGCTTAAACTTGCAAATTCATTTGACCCATACACTCAAATTAATAATGAACAAAGACTTCTGTGATTGCATATATTGACCTTAAGGAAATTAGCCTCACAAAAAATCTATTTTCTCATTAGGTCAAACTTCTCATGAATAGTGATAGATTTGTCATCATTCAATAACCTAGATAAATAGATATATGTCTATTAATTTAGATTACAGATTTCCAAACTTATTATACATTTTAAAATAACATTCTTATTTCTCTATTCACATTTTATGATAGAAAATTCTTCTGTAAATAAATATTATTTTACATTCTTTCTTTTATATAATTATCATTTATCTCAACCAGAATATAACTTTGGAAGGGAAGACACAGAACACAGGATTTAGAACCATGTCATTCAGTTGAATATTTTCATTGATAAGGAAACTTAGAGAGGTTAAGAGAATTATTCAATATCATACACCTAAATAGCAGAGAACTAGGATTAGAATCTAGGTCTTCTGATTTCAAATCTAATAATCTTTCATTTCCAGCATACTGCCTTTCAATTTCTTCTACTTCTCTTTTATAAGTTCCTGCCATAATTCTGTCTACAAAGAAGGCATTTATTGAATAACTATTATAATATCAAACAACATTTTGCTGCATTTGAGATAGAAACCACCATTTAAGGCTGATGATTTTGAAAAACATTTGAAATGATTCAGTGTAACTATGTATCTTTATAAATTCTATTCATAAATCATGTTTCACTGAAATCTATTGAAAGTCAAACACTTTATTAACTACTATTATTATAATTACTATCATTATTGGACATAAAAGTAAAGGTGTATTTTTATATGTCATAGATTATGGAGTATAAACAGTAGTATATTCTCATTCAAACTAGTGTTACAATCTATTGATTTTTTTAACTGAAGAAAAGTTTTATTTTTAAAAAATATTTCTCAAAGTGGGAACACAAGGTTTTGCTAGGGCGAAGATTGAAAACTATCTTTGCATGTATTTAGAAAAATAAAAAAGTTATAAAATAAAATGGGAAAAATAAAGTTATTGAATATCCAAAAAAATATTTCTCCATAAATAGTCGTATTTTCTCCTTCAAACTAGTGTATCAGTCTATAGATTGTTTTAATTGAAGAAAAGTTCTATTTTTAAAAAATATTTCTCCAAGTACCACATCTGAAATAAAGATTGACATTCAACATTGTCAAATGCTTTTCCACCATCAATTGTGATTGAAAAGAAAGCCTATAATTAGAAATAAATGAGATAATAGCATGAAACCTGCTGCTATTGTCTGGACAAAATTAATGTTGAAGAAACATTATCTAATCCAAGTACATTACAAGATGAATATTCAGTTTTATTCTTATTTCTAAAACTTTGCTATTTGAAACCTACAAATTACTGTGAAAGTAAATGTCTTTATGAATGATCCTTTTTTAAAATTTGCTTTGCAATGTTATTACTCTTTAAATAAATGGAATATCAACTTACTATATTACTTTTCATAAAATTTTGTTCCCTAATTATTGGTTTTGAGACTTTTCCAGTTTTAATCAAAAACATTAGTAATAAATATCTACTGAGGATCTATTGATTCCTTTGTTATTGTGCAATTTATTCTGCAATGTGCTGACTTTACAACAATTCTCATGTGTTTCCTATTCTCTCAACTTATGCAGTCACCACTCATTTAGTCCTTATCAATTCCTGGACCGTTTCAATAGCCTTCTTAGTGGTCTGCCTTCCTTGTTTCTCTTTCTATTTCAATCCATCTTCAACTAAACTCCCAGTGATTTTTCTAAATCATAGGTCTGTCCATATCATTTCCCCCCACTTTTGAGCAAATCACTTAGCCACTTTTGCCTCATTTATAAATGAACTAGAATAGGAAATGGCAAATCACTCCAAAAAGAGTCGAACACAACTGAAAAGAACTGAACAACACTGTGTAGATATTTAATTATTTAAAGTCTCTACTTTTGAAATGTGAGTGAGCTCATTGAGGGCAACAAATGATCTTGCTTTTTTTTTTAATGTAAAAATTTATGTAAAAAGTCAGCCTAAATAATCAAATCCACCTCACTTAAAGGCATGATATGTGTGACATGATGACCTAATCTACTTATCAGGTTAGAATAAATCTAAAATTTTCACTAGGTGTGAACAATGTCTGGATACCTCCTTATGTGTAACAAAAAGTCTGTTTGAATTGGCAGAACAACTTTTGTTATGCCCAAAAGGCCACATAATAAAACCATGGAGCTAATAAGAACCAGAGAACCAGAGGAGAGAGTTAAACCCCTCAGAAAGAATTGACTGGGGAGCTGGAGAATGAGCACAGCCCTAGGCACCAGTCTTGGTCTTTATCCATCTTCTACCAGAGAAACCTCACAAAAAATGAATGAGAATTTTCATCCTAGTTGTGTCCTTAGAAATGCAGTATCCTAACCATGGGCTAAAAGAAGATTAGATGCAATGAGAAAAGCATAGGCTTTGCAAAGAGCCCATCAGAAAAGGCATACTTTATAATATGGGAAATATCTTTAGGACCCTAAAAAAAAAGGAATTTCCAAAAGCTGAGTTACCCTGGCACAACTTTTCTCTAAGCCTGGCCCACTTTCCCAAAGATTTTGTATTTAATTGTACAAGAACATTCACATTTCATAGATTTTTAGGGAAAATATTTCTATTAACTACCAAATATTTTTTGTTATTGTTTAATTGTTTTCAGTCATGTTCAACTTTTATCTATATTATGTAGTTTTAGATGACAGGATAGATAAAGTATTGGATGTGGAGTCAGAAAGTTCAATGTTCAATCATTTTTCATTCATGTTCAACTCTTCATGACCCCAATTTGTATTTTTCTTGACAAAGACACTGAAAAGATTTACTTTTTTCCCCTCCAATTCATTTTATAGATGAGGAAACTGAGGCAAACATGGTTAGGTGACTTGCCCAGGGTCACACAGCTAGTAAGAGTCTGAGGCCAGATTTGAACTCAGGAAGTCTTCCTGATTCTAGGCCCAATATGCTATCCACTGTGCCACCTAGCTGCCCTGTACCACCTATACCAGTTTAGTAAATATCCCTTTCTTTTTTTTTAACAAAAAATAATAGCATTTTATTTCTCAAAATACATGCAAAGATAGTTTTCAACATTCATCCTTGCAAAACCTTGTGTTCCAAATTTTTCTCCTTCCCTCCTTCACTTAGACAAGAAATCATCCAATATAAATTAAACGTGCAATTCCTCCAAACATATTTCCACATTTATCATGCTGCACAAGAAAAATCAGATTAAAAAAGAAAAAAAAGAAAGAAAAAAACAAGCAAGCAAACAACAACAAAAAAGGATGAAAATACTGTTGTGATCCACATTCAGTCCCCATAGTCCTCTCTCTCAATGCAGACTGTCTCTCTTTATTACAAGTCTCAAATATCCCTTTCTAAAAGCTAATTAAATCTAACTAATTTAAATTAATTTGATAATTATAGCAGGCAAGTATCCTAGTGAGGTCTTGAATACTACATAACATTAGAAAGTCAGCTTTGAAAACAAAACAAAACAAAAAAAACAAACAAACAAACAACTCCAAATGAAATCATGAAGAATGAAACACAACCAAAAAAATGATTGAAAAACAATTGTGTATCAAATCAGTTTCACTGATCCATCACTTTATTTCTTAGCCAGTACTAGATTGGTTTCCTGATTACAGCGTTATAATACAGTTTGAAATATGGTCATGTTAGATTGCCTTCCTTCATTTTTTTTTTAAAAGGACTTCCTTTATATTCTTAATCTTTTCTTTTTTCAGATGAATTCTGGTTTTTTTTCCTAACCTTATAAAAGAATTATTTGATAGTTTGACTAATATGAACTTAATTAAGTAAATTATCTTAGGTAAATGATCATACTTATTATATTGGCTCAGCTCACCTATAAGCAATTTATCATTAATTGTTTAGTTCTTCATTTCTGTGAAAAGTATTCTGTAATCATGTTCATATAGTCCCTGGGTTTGTCTTAATAATAGATTCCCAAGTATTTTATATTGTCATTTAAATTTTCAATTATTTTAAATGACTCTTTCTCTTCCTTCTGAGTTTTGCTGTTAGCATATCGAAATGTTGATGATTTATGTGGATTTATTGTGTCTTGCAATTTTGCAAAAATTAATTGTTTCACTTAATTTTTCAGTTGATTCTCTAAAGTTCTGTAATTATACCATCATGTCATCTTCAAAGAGTGATAGTTTTTTTCTCTTTGTTTTTATTCTTTCTATTTCTTTTTGTCATATTGTTAAAGCTAGCATTTCTAGTACAATACTGAATAATAGCAATGATAATGAACATTCTTGCTTCACCCTTGATATCACTGGGCAAGCTATTAACCTATTCCCATTACAGATAATGCTTGCTTTTGGCTAAGTTAGTTACTACTGATTTTTTTTAGGAAAGCCTCCATTGATTCTCATGCTTTATAAAGTTTTTAATAGGAATGGGTGTTATATTTTATTTTATTTATCTATTTATATAATCATATAATTTTTTTTGTTCTTTTTGTTATTGTTAAGTTCAATTAGGATAGCTTTCCTAATATTGAACCAGTTCTGCATTTCTAGTATAAACCACACCTGATTATAGTATAGGATCTTTTTTTTTATAGGATCTTTTTGATATATTGCTGCAATCTCCTTGCTAGTATTTTGTTTGTTTTTTGCATCTACTCATTAAAGAAATTGGTCTAGTTTTCTTTCTGTTTTTGTTTTCCCTGGTTCAGGTATGAAAACCATGTATACATCATAAAAGGAAGTTGGCAGGACTCCTTCTTTACTTATTTTTTCAAATAATTTATGTCAGGGCATCTAGATGGCATAATGGATAGAGCACCTGCTGTGAAGTCAGAAGTGCTTGAGGTCAATTCCGGCACTTGACACTTAGTAGCTGTATGACCTTGGTCTAGTCACTTAAATTCAACTGCCTTAAAAAAACAAAGAAGCAACAACAACAAAAAATAACCCAAATAATTTATATAGTGTTAATTGTTCCTTAAACGTTTTATAGAATTCTCTTGCATATCCATCTGCTCCTGGGAATTTTTCCTTAGGGAGCACATTTATGGTTTTTTCAGTTTCTTTTTCCAAAATAGAGTCATTTAACTATTTTATTTCCTCTTCTGTTAATGTAGGCAGTTTATGCTTTTGTAAATTTCTAGTCTTTTCACTTAGATTGTCAGTCTTGCTGGCATATAATTAGACAGAATAACTCCTAATAATTGCTTTAATTTCATCTTCACTGGTGGTATATTTACCCTTTTCTTTTTTGATACTAGTAATTTTAGTTTGCTTCTTTCTTTTTTGTAAAAATCAAATTAACCAATGGCTTATCTCTTTTATTGTGGTTGTTTTAATAAAACCAGCTTCTATTTTTATTTATTAGTTCAATTTATTTTTACTTTTGATTTTATTAATCTTTTCTTTGATTTTCAGGACTTCCATTCTGGGGATTTTTAATTTGTTCTTTTTCTAGTTTTTTTTTTTTTTAGTTGCATACCCAATTTGTTTATTTGTTCTTTTTCTCTTTGATTGATATACATATTTAGAGATATAAATTCTCCCTAAATACTGCTTTGGTTGTATCTGACAAATTTTGGAAGATTGTCTCATTGTTGTCATTATATTCATTCATTCATTTATTTTTTTGGTGAGGCAGTTGAGGTTAAGTGACTTGCCCAGTTTCATACTGATAGTAAGTGTCAAGTGTCTGAAGCTGGATTTGAATTCAGGCCCTCCTGATACCAAGGCCAGTGCTCTGTCTACTGCATCACTGTCCCTATTATGATTGTCTTTAATTAAAGAATTGCTTCTATGATTTGTTCTTTGATCCATCCATTATTTAGAATTCAATTATTTAGTTTTCAGTTAATTTTTTACTCTATGCTTTCATGTCCTTTTATTGAATGTAATTTTCACCGTATTATTATCTAAAAGTGTTGCATTTAACATTTCTGCTTTTATGTTTATGGTTGTAAGGTTTTTTCACTGTAATTAATGGTCAATTTTTGTAAAGGTACCATGTGTAGATGAGAAGATGGTATATTCTTTTCTGTTTCCATTCAGTTTTCATCAGAAATCTAAATTGTCTATTTTTTTTTTAAAGATTCTGTTCATCTCCTTGCCTTTTTTTTGTATTTATTTCATGGTTAGATTTATCTAACTCTGAGAAGGAAAAATTGAAGTTTCCCACTAGTATAGTTTTACTGTTTATTTCCTTCTATAATTGAGTTTTCCTTTAAGAATTTGAATTCTATGCCATTGAATGCTTATATGTTTAGTATTAATAGTACTTCATTGAGTATGGTCCCTTTTATCAAGATATAGTTTCCCTGCTTATCCTTTTTACTTAGGTCTATTTTTGCTTTGAGGGGCAGTTAGATGCCACATCCCACTCACATCCACAGTTATGATTACTAACTGTGCATTTCCCTCCATCTTTTAAAAAAATTATCTTCTTTCTCTTTTACTCTATTCCTTCTCTAAAATCTCTAAACTCTTCTTATCATTGCTTTTTTTTTCTCAAGTCCCCCTTATACTCCCTTTTTTCTTATCCCTTTCCCTTCCTCCTTAAGATTAACTTCTATTACATATATATGTGTACACATATTTGTGTATACACACAAATACATATATACATACATATATGTATATGTGTATGCATATTCTTTGAACCAATTTAGATATGAATGAAATACAAGCATTGCCTACCACCACACCATTGTTTTCCCCTCCACTGCAGAGTTCTTCATTGTTCACCTCTTTAATGTGATATAATTTCTTTATTCTTTCTCTCCTTTCTCCCTTCTCCCAAGGCATCCCTTTTCTTTGCCTTACTTTTTTTTTTTTTACATTATCCCAATATAATAGACCTACTTTCTGTGCCCTCTTTTCATGAGATTCTTTTATGTTAGAATCTTTTTAACTGACCTAATAGACAAAATTATTAGAGGCTACATATATCATCTTCCTGCACAAAAAGATAAACAATTTAACCTCATTGAGCCTCTTCTGATTTCTCTTTCATGTTTACCTGCTCCTGCTTCTCTTGAGAATTAGATTTCGAAGTCAAATTTTCTATTTAGATCTAGTCTTTTCATCAGGAATGTTTGAAAATTCTTTATTTAATTAAGTATCCATTTTTTCCCTTGAAAGATTATACTCAAATTTGCTGGGTAGTCTATTCTTGGTTGTAATTCCAGCTTTTGTATTCCAGAATATCATATCCTAAGCTTATGCTCCTTTGACATAATAGCTGATAAATCTTGTGTGATCCTGACTGGCCCCAAAGTATTTCAATGTTGGTTTTTTTTTTTCCCCTGGCTGTTTGAAGTATTTTTTTCTTGACCTTGGAGTTTTAGATTTTGACTATAGTACTCCTGGGAGTTTTCATTTTGTGATCTCTTTCAAGTGGTGATCAATGTATTCTTTCAATTTCTTTTTTAGCCTCTGGTTCTGGTATATCGGGTAAGTTTCTCTTACTAATTTCTTAGAATATGAGGTTTATTTTTTGATCATGATCATGGTTTTCAGGGTGTCCAATAATTCTTATTTCTTCATCTCTTTTTCAGATCAGATGTTTTTCTGATGAGTCATTTTACATATTCTTCTATTTTTTTCTGTCTTTTGATTTTGTTTTATTGATTCTTGATGTCTCATGGAATCATTAGTTTTCATTTGCCCAAATCTAATTTTTAAGGAATTAATTTCTTCAGTTTTCGTAGTTGTTATTTTCATTTGGCCATTTTTGCTTTTTTAAGGTATTATTTTCTTCATTATTTTGTGAGCCTCTTTTACCAAGCTAATTATTGTCTTTTCATAATTTTCTTCCTTTACTCTCATTTCTTTACATACTTTTTTCTCTTCCACTATTATTTAATTTTGAAAAAAGTTTTTAAGCTCTTCTAGGAATTCTTGTTAGACTTTTGTCCAATTTATGTTTTTCCTTTAAGGTTTTACTCATAGCTGTTTTGACTTAACTGTTGTCTTCTGAGTTTGCACCTTGATCTTCCTTCCACTACAGTAGCTTTTTATAGTCAGTTTCTTTTTTTGTGGTTGTTTGCTCATTTTCCTATTTTATTTCTTGATTTTAACTTTATGTTAAAGTTGGATTCTGTTCTTAGCATGGAAAGGTGGTACTATAGAGGGACACTGTCTCAATCTTGAGGCTTTTTCACATTGCTAATTTCAGAGTGAGCTGTATTTGGAAGTTTTGGGTGCTTCCAAGTGTCATGATCTGATGAGAAGTGTGGTCACGGCTCAGAAAGGGCCCCTAACTTCTTGGGATTTCAATCAATATTGCTTCTCAGGGTCCCTGATTCTGATGAGAATGAGAAGCAAAGAAGTGAAAGCATCAGGTAAAATGGCCTTTTGAAGGAATTTAATGACAGAAAGGAGGATAGATATGGGTCAATAGTAACTGAAATGAATGAATCAAGAAAATATTTTTGAGGATGGAAAAAATATGGGAATATTTATACATAAGAAGAAAGCAAGTAGTAAACATAAAGAGTTAAAATTTATGAAAGAGTAGAGATGATAGATGATAGAGGGCACAGAAAGTAGGTCTATTATATTGGGAAAATGTAAAAAAAAAAAAAGTAAGGCAAAGAAAAGGGATGCCTTGGGAGAAGGGAGAAAGAATAAAGAAATTATATCACATTTTTTTTTTTTTTTTTTTGCGGAGGCAATTGGGGTTAAGTGATTTGCCCAGGGTCACACAGCTAGGGAATGTTAAGTGTCTGAGACCAGATTTGAACTCAGGTCTTCCTGACTTCAGGGCTGGTGCTCTATCCACTGCGCCACCTAGCTGCCCCCGAGCATGCAATCTTCTAAAGATGACAGGATGGAATAATGTTCTTTATGTATGTACAGTAGTTTGTCTTAGCATGAAAAATGGTCACCTCTTATGTGAAGCAGATGAAGAAATTTAAAAAAAACTAGAATATCATGTTACATATATATATATTAGATAAGGATAATTCATGTGAATTATGGTATAGAAGAAGAATATGATTTGAGTGCTAAAATCATTGAATAAAGAGGAAAAATTCTATTTGTGTAGATGACTCCATAAGGAATGGGATTTGGAGAATATTCTGAAGTCATGAATGAAGGAGGAGAAGTTGTTTAGTAATGACAACAAAATAGTAATCTAAGAAAAGGTGGTAAGAATTAAGGGGAAAAAAACAACAACCTCTTTTTTTTTTTTTACCTCACTTAAAGGGGTAAGAAGTATGTTGGAGCAGCTCCTATCAGATAGGGTTGGCAGAATTATAGTATCTTCAAGGAAAAGTCATATTTCAGTTAATACTTGGAGTTAGAGAAGTAATATGGGGGGAAATGGGATGGTTCCTTTATAATAGAATGAGTTTTCAAAGAGCATTATGGAAGGGATTAATAGAGGAGTAGAAATGGTTAAATTGAACATGAAATGAGGTGAGAGTCTGAGAGGAAATAATAGGAAATATGATGGTAATTTAGAGTTAACAAAATATGGGGAAAAAAACCACAGAAGAATGTTTTAGCCACACGGCAGGAAAAAAACTGGCAAAAATTTTAGTTTTTTGAAGTGACGCTTCTAACAATACTATTTGTTCCAACAATATTTGATTGTTAGTGAGACTAAGGTAGGCCTATAGGCTAACATCCCCCTACATATTTAACCAAGTGGGTAGTGGTCACAAACTTTGTTTTCATTTTATTTTATTTTCAAATAACAAGCATATCTTCTCTCTCTTTCACCCCAATTTAAAAGAAAACAAAACTCCATGACAAATATGCATAGCCAAGCAAAACATGTTTTTTCCTTGTCCATTTCCAAAAATGTGTGTCACATTCTACATATTTCATCCATCACTTCTCTGTTAGAAGGTGAGTAGCATTCTTCATCATTGGTTCTCTGATGGAGAAGAGATGAAGAACCAAATAGGGCTGCCAAGAATGTGGTTTTTTAGGGAACATCCAGTTTTCAATTTGCTCTGGAAGGTGGGAGAAGTTGAGAAATTCACCCTGTTGTAATGATCAGAATGTGCATAGATAGTATTAGGTGGTGAGTCTCTTCCCTTCAGGTATTTTGTTTCTCCCAGAGTTTATCTAAAAAAATTCTGGCCTGATCCCATTCAGAGATTGCGTGGAAAAAATTAACAGCTAAGAGTGGGGCAGTAAAATGCTTTAATTTTTAACTCTTACTTGAGCTAGATGAAGTATATATGCTTCTATCCCCTTTTTCTTTTTTGACACTGAAACTGAAAAATGTTGCAGTCCCTCAGAACCTCATATTTGGACCATTGTAGTAGCCAGCTGTTTGCTCTCCCTGAGTCATCTGCCCCCACTCCAATCCAATACATTGTTCCTCTACTCAGTTGTCAAACTATTTTTTCTAAACAGCAGGTTTAACAATGTTACCTTCCTTGTCAATGTTAATGTCTCCTGGCTCCCTATTACTTCAGATCAAATCTAAAATCCTTTGTCTGGCTTTCAAAGCCCTTCAAAATTTGGCCCCTTCCAACTTGTCCAGTCTTCTTATACTTACATGTCCTCCCCCCCCACTCTGAACTAGTGCTTTCCTTTAATCAAAAATTTCCACTCCAGAATTTTTTTTTTTTTTTTTTTTTTTGGTGAGGCTATTGGGAGTAAGTTTTTGCCCAGGGTCACATAGCTAGTAAATGTTAAGCATCTGAGGCTAAATTTGAACTCAGGTCTTCCTGACTTCAGGGCTGATATCTATCCACTGTGCCATCTTGCTGTCCCAATTCTAGGTATTTTCAGTGGCTGCCCCCTATGCCTGAAATTCTCCTCCTTCCCATCTCTGTCTTCTGTCTTTTCTCAAGTTTTATCTAAAATCCTACCTTCTAGATGAAGTCTTTCCACACTCCCTTAAATGCTGTCTTCTTTTTGCTGATTTTATCAATTTATCCTGTATTTAGCATGTTTGTATATAGTTGTTTATAAGTTGTCTCCTCTGTTAGACTGTAAGCTCCTTGAGAGCAGAGACTACTTTTTGTCTTTGTATCTTAGCAGTACCTGACCCTTAGAAGGTGCTTAATAAATGTTTATTGACTAACTACCTTTCTATTTGAGACTGCATTGTTATTCCCTTCTTGTTGGTTCCCTTTCATTGCCCTTGGTTCTTCACCTCAACATGCAGCTGTCCACTTGGCTCTTCATTTTCTTCTTCTTTTGAGAATGAGTCTCCCTGTCTCACCCAGATTAAAGTTGCAGAGGCTGCTACTACTACCACTACCACTACTACTACTACTACTACTACTACTACTACTACTACTACTACTACTACTACTA
>JAJPUD010001193.1:190132-255833 GCA_023553655.1 Myrmecobius fasciatus | reverse complement strand
TACTACTACTACTACTACTACTACTACTACTACTACTACTACTACTATCACCTAGGATTTATAGAGCACCCTCTATGTATTAGATTCAAGTCTTGCTCCTAACATTCATTTAGTATATAATCCTAGTCAAGTCATTTAACCTCTTAGCACATCCAGAAATACTTTAATAGTATGAATTACAGAAGAGTTACTAATCTATATTGTCAAAGAGTGTTCTCACCAGGATTTACTCCTACTGATTGAAGAAGAAAAATCTATCAGAAAAATAAAATGTATGTTTTAACTCAGAAAGTTTGGAATTAATGTTGTTCAATGCACTTAATCTAAGTTTTATTTTGTTTTGTTTTGTTTTCATTTACACTGGGAGCATACTGCAAATGTGTATTGCTTAGACACCTTCCTAAATATATCTCCTCTTTAGCTTAATCTTAAGAAATCTGTATATTCTTGTTCTGTCTCTATGCTTAGGAAAATCATTGAATCAATTTGAACCCATATTCATAGCTAATATTACTAATTACTGGAAGCATATCACCAACTTTGGTGAAAATAAGAACTACATCAGACATCTCCTAATTCATAATTTATAGGTGTCTCCCATTCATAACAACCTCGTCTCCCACACCAAATTCACTGAATATGCAGGAGAGAAGTAGCAATTATTTATAATAACTTTATTAGGTATAATTTGCATCTATCTTTTGAAAGGATAAAGTGATGTTTCAGGAAGCTGCATATTAAACAAAAGTGCTTACTCTTGACCCTGAACTCGATCCACTCTGTGCACAGCAGCATCTCTTTCTTCCTGTGAAGGATGGGTACAATTTGTCACTACACAAATTATACTGTACTTGCTGTTGACATTCTTTTATCAGATGAATTACTTGTACTGATTATGCCAAAGGCAGTTCCATGAAAATTTCATATTGTGAAAATCTTCTTTTAAGGTGAGATTAAAAGGATTGGACATTATCTTTGAATAATGGATGCAAAAATCTAGGTTCTAATTATTTGTATCCATTAAGGGATAACTTTTTTTTTTTTAGATTTGCTGTAAAGACTTCAGTGCAAACCTGTTTGCGTAGCTGATCCACAGCTCACTGTGTCTTATCTTAGTATCTTATGTTAATGGAATCATGTGTGTGTTTGCAATAAAGTACATAAAAGCATATTTGTATATAGATTAATGAAGTAACACCAAAAAATGACACTTTTTTAGGATGTTTCTTTTTTGTTGAGGCAACAGGGTTTAAATAACTTGTCCTGGGTCACATAGCTAGTAAGTGCTAATTCTGAGGCCAGTTTTGAACTCAGGTGTTTCTAACTTCAGGGCCAGTGCTCTATTCACTGGGCCATCTAGCTACTCACAGATAGTAATAGCTATGTCCTTATGCAGTGCTTTAAGGCTTACAAAATACTTTATAAATATAATTTCATTTTATCCTCACAGAAATTGTAAGAGGTATATGCTATTATTACCCCCATTTTACAGATGAGGAAACTGAGGCAGGTAGAAGTTAAATGACTTATTCAGAGTCACACAGATTGTAAGTGTCTAAGCTTGGATTTGAATTGAGATCTTTCTGACCCTGCGTCTAATGGTCTTTCCACTATATCACTTAGCTACCTATAGGTCAGAATTTCTTACTGGGTGTGTGCTTTTTTGCTGACACAGATTGACATAACTTATTAGTGCCATAGTGGATAGTCTCTGTGATTTATTAAATCTAAAAAAAGTTCCATCTCTCAGTGACCAGTTTCCTGGTAATGCATCTGTTTATATTTAGTGAAGCTATTCAGAAAATAGATATATAGTTTACTAGCAGGTCTTCACTCAAAATGTTTTATTTCAATGTCTGAAAGCATCATCTTTCCCATAAACCCATCTTTCCTCCCAATCAGCATGTTTCTATTGAAGGAACCACCAGTCTTCCAGTAATTATCTTTTACTCTTTACTATGACTCATCTCTCATATCTAATTAGCTGACCAGTCTTGTCAGTTTCATCTTTTCTCAACATTTCTTGAATTCATCCTCTTCTCTCCACTCATATCAAAACCATTCTGGTTCAGGCTGTCATCATTGTTTGCCTAAATTATTGCAATGGCTTCTGAATGATATACATCAAATCAAGTCTCTTCTCTCTTTAATTCATCTTCCACACTGATAGCAAGTTGGTAAAGAACATACCTGATCCTCTTCTGTCTAAGAATCTTAAGTTGTTCCATTTTTGGCCTCTAGGATAAGATACAAACTTAGCATTTGTAATTCTTCACAATCAGGTTCCAGACTCACTCTCTAGGAAGATTACATATTATTTACCCATCAAATACTCTTATGTTCTAGGCGGGATGGCCCACTTACTGGTTTTTTTTGTTTTTGTTTTTGTTTTTTTGTAATGTTCCATCTTCCCACTGTGCTTTTGCACAAGCTGTCCTTAATACCTAGAATGTCCTCCCTTCTCACCTGTGCATTTATTTTGGACCTCTGATTCTCTTCTAGTCTCAGTGCAAGTCCTACCCCCTAAAAGAGACTTTTATTTATTCTCTTAGTTGTTAATGCTGCCCTTCTCACAAAAGTAATTTGTGAGATTTTGTATATATCTTATACTTACAATAACATAATATTGGGTATAGAGAACTGGCTTTTATTTCTGTTTTATTTCTGATACATCTTGGCAATGTGACCTGGGACACAGCCTCTCAGTGTCCTAGATAACTCATTTGAGATTGGCCTATCTGTATGGTTTAGAGCATTTCTTCACCAGAAGCTCCTGAAACTGATGAAATCATAAGTCCAGGACCTACCCCTTCCCCTAGTATCTACATCATCTCTATCTATATCTATACATTTTTATTTGCATATTACATTTATTTTGTGTGTACATGTCACATTGCTTTTAAAAGCATCTGTATGTAAAATATGATACCCTGTACCTCTGAACCCTCCCAAGATATTTTGTAATACGCTGGCTACATTTCTTTCTTTCTTTCTTTTTATTAAAGTTTTTTATTTGCAAACAATATGCATAAATAATTTTTCGACATTGACCCTTGCAAAGCTTTCTGTTACAAATTTTTCCCTCCTACCTCCCACCCCCTCCCCTAAATGGCAGGAAGTTATTAATTATGTGAAAATTTTTGACAGATCGAATATGTGTATATATATTTATACAGTTACCTTGCTGTACAGGGAAGAGAAAAAAATAAAAATAAAAATAAAAACCTGAGAAGGAAAACATAATCTAAGCAAACATTGATAGAGAGTGTGAAAATGCTATATTGTGGTCCAGACTCAGATCCCACAGGCCTCTCCCTGGGTGTACATGGTTCTCCTCATCACTGAACAACTGGAACTGGTTTGAATCATCTCATTATTGAAGAGAGCCATGTCCATCAGAATAGATCATCATATAGTCTTGTTGTTGCCATGTATAATGATCTCCTGGTTCTGCTGATTTCACTCAGCATGCGTTCATGCAAGTCTCTCCAGGCCTCTCTGAAATCATCCTGCTGATTGTTTCTCAAAGAACAATAATATTCCGTAACATTCATATACCATAATTTATTCAGCTACTCTCCAACTGATGGGCATCCATTCAGTTTCCAGTTTCTAGCCACTACAAACAGGGCTACCACAAATATTCTTGCACATGGGGGTCCCTTTCCCTTCTTTAAGATCTCTTTGGGATATAAGCCCAATAGAAACACTGCTGGGTCAAAGGGTATGCACAGTTTGATCACTTTTTGACAATAGTTCCAAATTGCTCTCCAGAATGGTTGGATCCATTCACAGTTCCACCAACAATGATCAGTGTCCCAATTTTCCCACATACCCTCCAACATTTGTCATTATTATTTCCTGTCATTTTAGCCAAACTGACAGGTGTGTAGTGGTATCTCAGAGTTGTCTTAATTTGCATTTCTCTCATCAATAGTGATTTGGAGCACCTTTTCATATGACTAGAAATAGTTTTAATTTCATCATATGAAAATTGTCTGTTCATATCCTTTGACCATTTATTGATTGGAGAGTGGCTTGAATTCTTATAAATATAAAACAATTCTCTATATATTTTAGAAATGAGGCCCTTATCAGAACCCTTAAATGTGAAGATGATTTCCCAATTTATTGCTTCCCTCCTAATCTTGTCTGCATTAGTTTTGTTTATACAAAACCTTTTTAATTTAATATAATCAAAATTATCTATCTGGTGTTCAATTAACAGTTCCAATTCTTCTTTGGACACAAATTTATTCCTTCTCCACAAGTCTGAAAGGTAAACTATCCTATGTTCCTCTAATTTTCTTATAATATCACTCTTTATATATAAATCATGAACTTATTTAGATCTTATCTTGGTATGTGGTGTTAGGTGTGGGTCGAGCCCTAATTTCTTCCATGCTAGTTTCCAATTTTCCCAGTAGTTTTTGTTAAATAGTGAGCACTTATCCCAAAAGCTTGGGTCTTTGGGTTTATCAAACACTAGACTGTTATAAATATTGCCTGGTTTGTCCTGTGATCCAATCCTATTCCATTGATTGACTGCTCTATTTCTTAGCCAGTACCAAATGGTTTTGATGACTACTACTTTATAATATAATTTTAGATCTGGCACAGCAAGGCCGCCCTCATCAGCCTTTTTTTTTTTTTTTCATTAATTGCCTTGAGATTCTTGACATTTTCTTTTTTCAAATGAATTTTGCTACTATTTTTTCTAGATCTGTAAAATAATTTCTTGGGAGTTTAATTGGTATGGCACTAAATAAGTAAATTAGTTTGAGTAGTACTGTCATTTTTATTATATTCACTTGGCCCAACCATGAGCACTTGTTTTTCCAATTGATTAGATCTAACTTTATTTGTGTGGAAAGTGTTTTGTGGTTTAATTTGTATAGTTCATGACTTTTCTTGGCAGATAGATTCCCAAATATTTTATACTATCGACAGTTATTTTGAATGGAATTTCTTTTTGTATCTCTTGCTGCTGAACTTTGTTGGTAATATATAAAAATGCTGATGATTTATGTGGATTTATTTTGTATCCTGAACTTTGCTAAAGTTGTAAATTGTTTCTAGCAGTTTTTTAGTTGAGTCTCTAGGGTCCTCTAAGTATACCATAATGTCATCTGCAAAGAGTGATAATTTGGTTTCCTCATTACCTACTCTAATTCCTTTAATCTCTTTTTCTTCTCTTACTGCCAAAGCTAACATTTCTAATACAATATTAAATAGTAATGGTGACAGTGGGCAGCCTTGTTTCACTCCTGATCTTATTGGGAATGTGTCTAGTTTGTCCCCATTACATATGATGCTTGCTGATTGTTTTAAATAGATGCTAATGATCATTTTCAGAAAAAGCCCTCTTACTCCTATTCTCTCTAGTGTTTTTAATAGGAATGGGTGTTGGATTTTATCAAATGCTTTTTCGGCATCTATTGAGATAATCATATGATTTTTGTTAGTTTGGTTATTAATATAATTGATTATGCTGATAGTTTTCCTAATATTGAACCAGCCCTACATTCCTGGTATAAATCCTACTTGGTCATAGTGTACTATCCTGGGGATGACTTTCTGTAATCTCATTACTAATATCTTACTTAAGATTTTTTCATCAACATTCATTAGGGAAATTGCTCTATAGTTTTCTTTCTCTGTTTTCTCCCTACCTCGTTTAGCTATCAGCACCATATCTGTATCCTCGAAGGAATCTTTTTTCCTATTTTTCTTTCCCTATTTTTTCAAATACTTTATATAGTATTGGAATTAATTGTTCTTTGAATGTTTGGTAGAATTCACATGTAAATTCATCTGGCCCTGTAGATTTTTTCTTATGGAATTGATTAATAGCTTGTTCTATTTTTTTTTCTAAAATGGGGCTATTTAAATAATTTACTTCCTCTTCTATTAACCTAGGCAGTCTATATTCTTGTAGATATTCCTCCATTTCATTTAGATTATCAAATTTGTTGGCATAAAGTTGGACAAAGTATCTCCTAATTATTGCTCTAATTTCCTCTTCATTGGTGGAAAGTTCTCCCTTATCATTTTTGAGACTAACAATTTGATTTTCCTCTTTCCTTTTTTCTAATCAAATTAACTAAAGGCTTATCTATTTTGCTGGTTTTTTCATAAAACCAACACAGCTTTATTTATTAATTCAATAGTTTTCTTATTTTCAATTTTATTAATCTCCCCTTTTATTGTTAGAATTTCCAATTTGGTATTTAATTGAGGGTTTTTAATATGTTCTTTTTCTAGATTTTTTAATAGTAAGCCCAATTCATTAATCTTCTCTTTCCCAGTTTTTGTACAAACAAAACTAATGCAGACACGAGTAGGAGGGAAGCAATAAATTGGGAAATCATCTTTACATTTAAGGGTTCTGATAAAGGCCTCATTTCTAAAATATGTATATCTAAATATGTATAACTAAAATATTTATAACAATTCAAGGCATTCTCCAATTGATAAATGGTCAAAAGATATGAACAGACAGTTTTCAGATGATGAAATAAAAACTATTTCTAGTCATATGAAAAGATGCTCCAAATCATTATTGATCAGAGAAATGCAAATTAAGACAACTCTGAGATACCACTACACACCTGTCAGATTGGCTAAATGACAGGAAATGATAATGAGGAATGTTGGTGGGGATGTGGGAAAACTGGGACACTGATCATTGTTGGTGGAACTGTGAATGGATCCAACCATTCTGGAGAGCAATTTGGAACTATGCTCAAAAAGTGATCAAACTGTGCATACCCTTTGACCCAGCAGTGTTTCTATTGGGCTTATATCCCAAAGAGATCTTAAAGAAGGGAAAGGGACCCCCATGTGCAAGAATATTTGTGGTAGCCCTGTTTGTAGTGGCTAGAAACTGGAAACTGAATGGATGCCCATCAGTTGGAGAGTGGCTGAATAAATTATGGTATATGAATGTTATGGAATATTATTGTTCTTTGAGAAACGATCAGCAGGATGATTTCAGAGAGGCCTGGAGAGACTTGCATGAACTCATGCAGAGTGAAATTAGTAGAACCAGGAGATCATTATACACGGCAACAACAATACTATATGATGGTCTATTCTGATGGACATGGCTCTCTTCAACAATGAAATGTTTCAAACCAGTTCCAATTGTTCAGTGAAGAAAGCCATATACACCCAGAGAGAGGGATATGATATGTGGACCACAACATAACATTTTCATGCTATCAATGTTCGCTTGCATTGCGCTTCCTTTCTCTGATTTTTTTTCTTGTAGATATGATTTTTCTTGCACAACAATAAGGATGGAAATATGTATACATATACATATATTCGATTTGTCAAGTATTTTAACATAATTAACATGTAGTGGATTTCCTGCCATCTAGAGGAGGCATGGGGATCGGGGGGAGGGGGGGAATTTGTAACAGAAAGCTTTGTAAGGGTCAATGTTGAAGAATTACCCATATATATGTTTTGCAAATAAAAAGCTTTAATTAAAAAAAAAAACTTCTCTTTCTCTATTTTATGCAAGTAAGCATCTAGAGATATGAAATTGCTTTGGCCATATCCCACAAATTTTGGTATGTTGTCTCATTATTGTCATTCTCCTGGTTGAAATTATTTATTGTGTCTATAATTTGATCTTTCAGCCATTCATTCTTTAGAATTTGATTATTTAATTTCCAATTAACTTTTGGTTTATTTTCACCTGACCTTATATTGAATGTGATTTTTATTGCATCATGATCTGAAAAAGATGCATTTACTATTTCTGCCTTTCTGCATTTAATTTTGAGGTTTTTATGCCCTAACACATGGTCAGTTTTTGTATAAGTTCCATGAACCACAGAGAAAAAAGTAAACTCCCTTCTGTTTTCATTCAATTTTCTCCAAAGATCTATCATACCTAACTTTTCTAACATTTTGTTTACCTCCCTAACTTCTTTCTTATTTATTTTGTGGTTTGATTTATCTAATTCTGAGAGAGTATGGTTGAAATCCCCCACTAGTATAGTTTTGCTGTCCATTTCTTCTTGCATCTCTCTTAACTTCTTTTCTAGGAATTTGGATGCTGTACCACTTGGTGCATATATGTTTAGTACTGAAATTGCTTCATTATCTATGGTACCCTTTAGTAAAATACAGTGTCCTTCCTTATCTCTTTTAATTAGGTCTATCTTTGCTTTTACTTGATCTGAGATCAGAATTGCAACCCCTGCTTTTTTTTTTTTTTTGGTTCACCTGAAGCATAATAGATTCTGCTCCAGCCTTTTACCTTTACTCTGTATGTATCTCTATGTTTTAGATGTGTTTCTTGTAAACAACATATTGTTGGATTCTGGCTTTTAATCCAGTCTGCTATCCACTTCTGCTTTATGGGAGAGTTCATCCCATTCACATTCACAGTTAAAATAACTAATTCTATATTTCCTGCCATCTTATTTACCCAAAGTTATGTTTTCCTCTTTCCTTTCTCCTGTCTTCCTTCCCCCCTCCCCAGTATTTTGCTTTTGATGACCACCTCCCTCAAACAGTCCTCCTCCCTTTAGAGCTCCTCTCCCTTTTTTACACCTTTCCCCTAATTCTTCTATTTTTCCTTCTATTAGTCTATCCCTTTCTTTTCCTCCTTTCCCTCCCACTTCCCTATAAGGAATGACAAGTTTCTCTGTGAAACCAAATGTGTCTGATATACTCTTTTAGAGCCCAATCTGATGAGAGTAAGATTCACACAATGCTCATCTCCCTCCGTTCTCTCCCTTTATTATATTAGGTTTTCTTTGCATCTTCATGAGATTTTACCTTCTTTTTACCTCCTTTTTTAAAAACCTTCTTTTACCTTCTTTTCCCTTTTTTTTCCTAGTATGATAGCCCTTCACCTCTAGTTTCTTTTCTTTTAAAATTTTTTTTCTTTATTAAAGCTTTTTATTTGCAAAACATATGTATGGGTAATTCTTCAACATTGACCATTACAAAGCTTTCTGTTGCAAATTTTCCCCCCTAGTCCCCCCCCTCCCCTAGATGGCAGAAAATCCACTACATATTATGTTAAAATACTTGACAAATTGAATATATGTATGCATATTTCCATCCTTATCATTGTTGTGCAAGAAAAATTGTATCTACAAGAAAAAAAAATTAGAGGAAACACAATGCAAGCAAACATCAATAGAGAGCATGGAAATGTTATGTTGTGGTCCACATTTCATATCCCTCTGGGTGTATATGGCTTTCTTTACTGAACAATTGGAACTAGTTTGAAACATTTCATTGTTGAAGAGAGCCATGTCCATCAGAATTGATCATCATATAGTCTTGTTGCCGTGTATAATGATCTCCTGGTTCTGCTCATTTTGCCCAGCATCAGTTCATGCAAGTCTCTCCAGGCCTCTCTGAAATCATCCTGTTGGTTGTTTCTTATAGAGTAAAAATATTCCATGACTTTCATATACCATAATTTATTCAGCCATTCTCCAATTGGTGGGTATCCATTCATTTTCCAGTTTCTAGCCACTACAAAAAGGGCTACCACAAACATTCTTGCACATGTGGTCCCTTTCCTTCCTTTAAGATCTCTTTGGGATATAAGCTTAATAGAAACACTGCTGGGTCAAAGGGTATGCACATTTTGATCACTTTTTGAGCATAGTTCCAAATTGCTCTCCAGAATGATTGAATCTGTTTACAATTTCACCAACAATGTATCAGTGTCCCAGTTTTCCCACATCCCCTCCAACATTCATCATTATCTTTTCCTGTCATTTTAGCCAATCTGACACCACCTCTAGTTTCTCTTACATATTATAAAAGTAAAATCAAATTATACTCATGCTCTTTAAGTATACCTGTAGTAGGAGTATAGTTCTCAAGGGTTCTTTCCTTTTTACCTTTTTATGCTTCTCTTGAGTTCTGTGTTTGGAGGTCAATTTTTTTTTTTCTTCAGATCTGGTCTTTTCATTAGAAATAGGTGAAATTCACCTATATCATTAAATGTCCATCTTCTTCCCTGGAAGATAATACTCATTCTAGATTGATAGGTTATTCTTGGCTGTAATCCAAGTTCCTTTGCCTTTCAGAATATCTGGTTCTAGGCCTTTCTATCCTGCAATGTGGAGGCTGACAAATCTTGTGTGATTCTAATTACAGTTCCTTGGTGTTTGGATTGTTTCTTTCTAGCTGCTAGCAATATCTTTTCCTTGGTGCGATAGTCCTGATATTTAACCATGATATTCCTTGGGGTTTTAATTTTGGGGTCTCTTTCAGGAGGTGATCTGTGAAGTCTTTCAATAGTGATTTTGCCTTCTGATTCTAAAACCTCAGGGCAGTTTTCTTTCATGATTTCCTGGAAGATAGTATATAGGTTCTTTTTTTCATTTCAGGAAGTTCAATAATCCTTAGATTGTCTCTCCTAGATCTATTTTTCTAGTCAGTTGTTTTTCCTAGGAGATATTTCATATTTTCTTCTATTTTTTCATTTTTTTGTTTTTGTTTGACTGATTCTTGGTGTCTTGTTGAGTCATTCACTTCCATTTATTCAATTCTAAATTTTAAAGTATTATTTTCTTCAGTTACCTTTTTTAGCTCCTTTTGTAACTGGCCAATTGAATTTTTTTTGTTCATTGCAGACTTTTTCCAATTCACCAATTTTGTTTTTCAGTGAATTGGTGTCTTTATCATATCTCTTTTGTAGGGCATTATATCCTTTTTGCACTGATCTCAATTCATTTCTTCATATTTCATCTAACTCTCTTTTGAGATTCTTTATTCATTCTTCCAGGAAAGCCTTGTGAAAGGGGGACCAGATCATGTCTCTATTTGTGGCTTCCTCTGGAGTTGCTTTGCCTATAGGAAACTCAGGATCTGGGGTCTGCCTTCTTTCTCTCCATAAAAGCTGTCTATGTTGAGAGCTCTTTTCTGTTTCTTACTCATTTTTTAAAGCTTGAGGTCTGTTTAAAGAAGGGAAGTGGCAAATGCTTCAATTTGCCCTGGGGCAGTTCGGTTGATTGACTTCTGGTGCTGGGCCATCCGGGCTAGGACTGGAGTTTGCAGTGGGTTACAATCTGCCTTTTACAAAAGGCAGATCTGCCAAAGCACTTGCCCACAATCAGGACAGAGTGTCCTGAGAGCCTCAGATAGACTCCCCAGGTGTTTAGAATCTGCCACGCTGAGTCCCACCTGGGTTCCTGCCCTGTCTCCTGGACCTGTGCCTGGCAAACTCCCAGACTCTCTGCCCACCTGAAACAGACCTACTCTGGAGCTTTTCCAAGGTAACTTCTGTGAGGAATGTTTTGTAGTCCAAACATTTGTGTGTTCTTTGACTTAAGAATCAGTTTAGATGCTTAATCTGCTGCTAGTTTGAGAGAAGGTCAGAGGAGGACACAGAGAGTCCTGTCTTCACTCTGCCATCTTGGCTCCACCCCACCATAAAAAAAATCTACATTTCTTTCTTAAGGACCATGCCTTAAACCAAAACCAATCTGATTCTCATTGGCCACCAGTAGGTACTAGGCCAAGCCCCATTTGGTCATTGTTTGGGTCTTGATTTACTCAGATTGAATGTAAATAGCAATCATTTCTACTTTGGCTGGAAACCCTGAGGATCTTCCCCTCCCAGATTTATTCATTTGTTTATTTATTTGTTTGGACTAGGTGAAAGAGGAGATTCTATGCCTCAATTGCTATGCAGCCTTAATCACTGAATGGGTGCAGTCTCAGTCAAACTGAGAGCAGTTGAAGACTTAGCTTAAAATGGCCAAGGTCTCCCATTTCATCCAGAGCCATCTCCAATCTTCTTGATCAATATCTTGCCACTGGACCCAGATGGCTCTGGAGGGTAAAGTAAGACAGGTGACCTTGCACAGCCCTCCCTCACTTAAATCCAATTCATTGGAATGTCATCATCACCTCCCTGATGTCATGGTCCTTTTCAAGAACGAAGGACAAAACAACATGCCACATTGTATCTGTAGAATATAAATTTCTTGGGAGCAGGAACTTTCCTGTTTTTATTTTTGTATCCCCAATGGTATTTCTACTACAGTGCCTGACACATTAGAAATGCTTAATAATTGCTAATTGAATTGGACTGTAGTATTTTTGAAGGTCAGTATCTCTCACAGCACCAAGCAAAGGTAAGGAGGAAAGAGATTTAATGACATGTATGGTAAATAGATAGTAAGCTAGTTTGACTGAAATGAGGAAAGTACAAAGGAAAATAATGTGAAATAAGATTTCTAGATTTCTAGAAGGTATCTAGAAGTTATATAATCCAACCTCTTTATCGATGATGAAACTGAATTTGCATACATACAAGTATGTATGCAAATTGTTTAAGAGCACATAAATGATTGAGCATGGGTTCAAACCCAGGTTCTTTGACCACAAATCCAATTCACTTTTTTTCTTTTTTTCTCCAATATTCTTTCTACCATCATGCTATTTCATGAATTGGAGCCAGATTGTGGTAAAATTGGGTTTTATCAATGGAGTATTTATTTTTATTCTAGAAACAATAGGGAGCCACTAAAGATTTTTGAGTAGAAAAGTGAATAATACCAGATGTAGATTTTAGGAAGAGAAATTGCAAAGAGAGGCTGATAAATGGTCAGGATATGAATAGACAATTTTCAGATGAAGAAATTGAAACTATTTCTAATCATATGAAAAGGTACTCTAAATCACTATTGATCAGAGAAATGCAAATTAAGACTACTCTGATATACCACTACACACCTGTCAGATTGACTAAGATGACAGGAAAAGATAATGACGAATGTTGGAGGGGATATGGGAAAACTGGGACACTGATACATTGTTGGTGGAACTGTGAATAGATCCAAATATTCTGGAGAGCAATTTGGAACTATACTCAAAAAGTTATCAAACTGTGCATAACCTTTGACCCAGTAGTGTTTCTACTGGGCCTATATCCCAAAGAGATCTTAAAGGAAGGAAAGGGACCCAAAAATATTTGTGGCAGCCCTTTTTGTAGTGGCTAGAAACTGGAAAATGAATGGATGCCCATCAATTGGAGAATGGCTGAATAAATTATGATATATGAATGTCATGGAATATTATTGTTCTGTAAGAAATGACCAGCAGGATGATTTCAGAGAGGCCTGGAGAGACTTGCATGAACTGATGCTAAGTGAAATTAGTAAAACCAGGAGATCATTATACATGGCAACAACAAGACTATATGATGATCAATTCTGATGGACATGGCTCTCTTCAACAATGAGATGATTCAAACCAGTTCCAATTGTTTAGTGATGAAGAGAGCCACTGGAAGAGGAAGAAAGTTTCTAGGCAATAAAATGAAATCTGGAGAAATTTAATTCAAGATGCTTTTGAGACATTTAAGTAGAAATGTCTGGCAGAAAGCTGACAATTTGGTGCTGAAGCATTAGAGAGCCACTAGCACTGGATTTAAAGATTTGTGAATATTCGACATAGAAATGATTATTGCACTCATGGAAGCTCATGAGATCACTAAGAAACTAGATGCTGAAAGAGTAAAGAAGAGGATAGAAGAGATGATCAGATGGATAGGAGGATAACCATCACATAACATTATGGCAAAGTATTCAACCATTTCCCTACCCTTATCTGATACACCAGTACTTTGCTGGAGTCATGCTTTAACTATGATGAGAACTTCCTCCAACAGGGCAAACCAGAACTTCTGCTTGCCTCAACATACTGGGTGATTCTTGCCCGTTTATTTCCATAAATCTTCCACAGAACATATATCTAACGTGCTGTGGGCTTTGCTGTAGTTATCTTACTACCCTAGGTGCAACAATATACCAGTTGAGTTGTTCAACGGCGGCTTCTTTTTCTCACCTTGTGCCTGGGCAGCCTTTTTGTCCAGTCATTCATATCACTGATATCTTTTAAGAGCTGCTTCTCACATTCAAGTCATTGATAGAAAAATACTGTAATCTTATTTGAGTCTTCCAAAATCATAATGTTTAAAAGTCATATGACATTATTATGAAAACATGGGTATTAAAAGGATCAGTGACTAGTGAAGAAATAAATACATACATAGACTCTCAGATAGTCAATGTGTAGATTGGTTTTGCTGAATTTTTGTTATTAAGTCACTGTTACAAAGAAAAGCTTACTTGAGAGGTTTGGGCAAGGAATATTTTTCAAAATAGATGTAATATAAAATCAGAAGATATATATATATACATACATATATATATACACATACATATATGTATGTATATATATAATTTGTTTTTAAAGATGGGCTTTGGTGGCAGCAAGTAGTTTGGGAACATTAAAATTACTATGTAATTTCATGAATGGTATTCACCCCAAACTACTCTTCTCAGTGAATTCGGGGACATTGTCCATCAAGAATCTCTGTTCAAGATATACTCATTGATGGTAGGACTGAGGAGGTTGCCTTTCAAGTGGTAGAAGATCAAGAAAACAAATTATAAATCTTGTCACTTGTTACCATATGCTTCTGCTGTAGTCACAATAGTTTTCTATATCCACCATTTTGAGTTAGGAGTACATTATCTATAACCACTTCCAGGACAGAAAGAAGAAATGTCTCTCTCCCCCTCTTCTCATATTTTTTCCAATAAATACAAATATTTTCTTCTGGATCTTTCTGCAGTATTTGACATTGTTTACTACGCCTTCTGGATGCTCTCCACTTGGGGTTTACCAGACACTTTTCTCCATTCTCCACTGATTACTCTTCATTCTCTTTTCCTGGATGATCATAATGGGTAACATTTACTTTGCAGATCATTGTAAAATGCTTAGCCCAATGTCTGGCACATAGTAAACTCTACATAAATAAACTCAATATATAAATGTTAGTTATCATTATATGTGTTGTCTCATTTGGTCTTCAAAGCAACTGTGTAGGTGCTATTAGTATATTCATTTTATATGTGAGGAAACAAATGATGAAAGGTTTTGTGTCTTGCCTGGAGTCACTCAGCTATTGAAGTGTCTGAGGAGGGATTTGAACTTTCTTCCTGACTTAAATTTGGTGCTTTAATTACTGTACTATCTCATTGCTGTTATCTTTATTTTAATGATGGATTTTCCCCAAGGCTCCTATGTCCTATCATCTTATATTTTTTTCTCTTTCTTTTCTTTCACCTGGTAACCTGGTGAACTCCTATGAGTTTAACCCTCATCTTTAAGATAACTCACCTTTGTGTTATAATATTGGAAGGCATCTATATGAATCAGTAATTAAAGCACTAGGGTTAGAGTTAGGAAGACATAAATTCAAATTCAGATTCATATGCTAACTAGCTGTGTGACTGCCCAATTCACTTAACCTCTGTTCACTTTAATTCACTAGAAAAAGAAATGGCAAATCACTCATATCTTTGCCAAGAAAACCCCATGGACAGTATAGTCACAAAGACTCAGATACAATTGTTGAGCAACAATAAATATAATATTAAGACATATTTTGTCTCCCTCTTTCTGATAAAATGTAAGCTCTTTGAAGGCAGGGACTTTGAAGGGGGGGGGGGATGGATGAGCTGTTGTTTTGTTTTTATCAGGCATGAAGCCAAGAACATTATGAATATAATCTCATTTGATTGAATGAGTTTAGGATTGCTGAGCAATTTTGATCCACATTAAATGGAAGCTGTGAAGATACAAATATTTTAGATGCCTGATTCTGCTTGCCCAGAGAGTATGAGAATACCTTCCAGAACTGCTTCAGGAGCTGGCTTCTCCATTCTGCTCTCTTCCATTGTACCCCTTTTGGTGGTTATAAACTTGTAATCCTGACTCACAAATTTTACAACCCTGAGATGGAGGTAAGAACAGAGCAGAAAGACTGCCATCAAAGTGAATTGCCATGGTCCATTTCAGAAGTCCTGATGGAATAAATGAAAAGGAATAAGATACAATTCTAAATCTTTCCAAATCAACCCTATTAGCTGTGCATAATGAGCACTCTGAGAAGATACAAAAGTTACAAGGCAACATAGTTCTTGTTCTTGAGAAGCTTTCAGGACAAACAGGGAAGAAATCTGTCTTAATGGGATTCTGGACCAAGAGGCGGAAAAATTGGAGTCTATTCTCAACACTTTCACTGTGCATGTGATTATCATGTTAATAATCTATGTACCATGAGAAAATACCATGCAAACAATGTCAGTGACATGCTGCTACCCCTCAGGTCCCAAGCCAGTTCAATGGCTATCCAAACCAGAAACATTCTTTGACCACTTTAATCAAGCATGCAGAATAAAAGCAATGTGAGTTCAATGTGACTAAATTTTTTCGAGGAAATGATTTGGTATTGCTACTTTTCCATGCCCTTTCTGTCCTTTGGAAGCTCTGTTTATGGAAATGAAGATTTAGTGTGACGTGACTTTTTTTTAATGAATTAATAATTGCTTTTAATGATCATCCTTCTCTTTCAAAGTGCTAATAAATTTTTTGATGGATCTACAGGATGATCTGTCCTGGATTTTTGACTAAGATCGCATAAAGTTCACTATTTTGTAGTTTACAATATCCACCTTCTCCCTTTTCCAAAATCAAGGCAACATTTGTTCTTTGTGATTCTGTCTCATTAAAACATAATAATACTGAATTTACATAATATTTTAAGGTTTGGAAAGTGCTTTAGCAATATTGTGTCATTTTTGTCCTCACAACAACCTGGGGAGGTAGTTGCCATTTTTATTCTTATTTTATAGATGAGGAAACCAAGGCAGCTAGCATATAGAGCATCAGGCCTGGATTCAGGAAGACTTGAGTTCAAATCTGACCTGAGATACTTCCTAGCTGTGTTATCCTGGGCAAGTCACCCTGTTTGCTTCAGTTTTCTCATCTGTAAAATGAGCTGGAAAAGGAAATGGCAAACCACTCCAGTATCTTTGCTGAGAAAATCCCAAATAGGGTCATAAAGAATCAGACATGACTAAAACAATTAAGCAACAACAGAAACAAACTGAGGCAAACAGAATTAAATGACTTACCCAGGTTCATAGCTAGTAAAAATCTGAGACCAGATTTTAATTTGTCTTTTTGATTCTAGGTCCAGTGCTTTGTGCCATCCAAATGTAAGTGAAGACACTATTAACCAACACCTAAGAAATTATGTACTCCCATGAAAACAAAATAGAGGAATTCATTAGAAACCATTATTTGATAACTTATCAAATTCTGTCATAGCTCCTCTATATTTTTACTTACTAAGAAGTATAATTTGTTAAATTGATTAATTTGTTAAAAACTTTGGCAAATATTGAAAATTTTATGTCCTGGACACACACTTTTATTAAAAACCCTTTGCCTTAGATGACATTTGTTAGAACTCTGGCTTACCCTGATATCATTATTTACTTTTATACCCACTTAACAATCTTATTATTTATTCCAGTCTCTATGGTAGTTTGTTTGCTTTTAGCTCAATTAGTTTGTATAAGGCTAAATAAAATTTCTATATAGGTTAACATATTAACAATTTCCTTTCTATCAGAATATAAAAGGTTTTCTTTTCCTATTTTTTTCAATGCTAAAAGGTCAGGAATGAAATTTTGTATATTTCTTGTCATTAATCATGAGTTTACTTATTCCAGATGTTGCTTGATTCCATGATGTAAGTGCAGATCTATTTAGGGAAACAAAAAGCTTTATTTTAACATTCTGCTTTTATATATAAAATAACACATTATTGCTCCGTCCCACTTTCTATTTTTAGAATGCCAATTATGCATAATCTCAACTGTACTATATACTAACAAGAACATGGTCTTTTATTACATTCAAGCTATCATGAAGCACTGAACCAACATATGTACAGTGCTTTCCTGTGCCTAAAGCTTGAATGTTCAATTGAGGCCCAAAGAACATCATAGACATTGCTCGAATTTATCTGTTATAAATGAACCTTGATAGTGAAATCAACCCACTGCCTATAATTCTTATTTGATCACTTCCAATATTTCTTCAGGCAAAACAAGCAAACAAATGAATAAAGAAATAAAAATTTCACACTCACTCAAGAACTAGTGAAGAGAAAAGATATCTGTATATTATAAGGAAAGAAATATTAGAAATGGCTTCAAGGTCAGTGGTCATAAAGAATCAGTCATGTAGAGAAATATTAAGCTTCTGCTCTGAACTAACATTTGAGTAATTTATACTTTTTAAATGGAGTGGTTCATTTAAAGAAAAAAGCTATGCTTTGAATATATCATTTTTTATGAAAAATCAAATCCTTCTTGAACTTTTGGCAGTTTCATAATGTCTTTCTGAGACAGAATAATTTGGACTTGAAAGCAGGACTAAGTTGAGCATAAATATGTGGGCCTATTTTTTTTGCATAGCTATTTATTCTTTTAAGAAACAGACCAGGAGTTTCTCTTTATTCATATTCTACCAGTTCTTCATCTTTCAGCTCTTCCATAAAGCATTTGCTCTTTTTTTTTCTTACATAATTTTCTCAGGGTTTTTTCCCCATAAAGACAAAATGACTTTTACAAATTTAGAAAGAAGCCATTTATTAGTATAGATAAAAAAGAAAAACTATGTAGATCAAAACTAAATGATGCCAAAGCTTTCCAATCTAATTATTTGTATGTGTACACTTGTTTTGCTATTGTTGTTACTGTCATTATATTACCCAAGGTCCACTGCTAAATTTCTTGACTCACCTAGACTGGGTTCAATTTTGAAAGCTCTTTCCTAACAATTGAGTCCTGCTTTGCCCCAATTGCCTCATTGAGAATATCTTTGGAAAAACATGGTTTATGTTAATGAAGGACCTAGTACTTTAAAAACAACTGAGACTACCAAAGCATAATGTAATCCAGATTTCTTAAAATGCATATAAAAATATGTTCTATTTGGTTAGAAAAGAAATAGTCATATCTCACCTTTCAATGAGGGCTCTTCTTTCTCTACTTCTCTAGAATCAGTCCCCTTGAAGAAACTCAGAAGGCAGATAGGTAAAGTCCTAGCCATTACATTGTGTAATTAATTCCAGTGTGAAATTAAGAACCTTATTTTATAGTAGTGTCAGATTCTCTTATCTTGCCTGCTTCCTTTAGAGGTATCAGTTTATTTCATTTTAACATTCATAAACACAGCTTCATCATGCATCTCAGCTTTCTGTCTTATAATTCAGTGACTCTGTGACACTCCAATTGGTATTACCATATTGTTACAGTTTTTGCAGCTCCTAACTTGGCTTTGGAAATCCTAAGTACTTGGCTGGTGGCCACTGCTTTTGCCATTGCTTCCAGTTTATCCAATTTCACTACTATATTCTAGAAACCTAGTTCTTCTTGTGATACGCTCTTATTCAGAATTTCTTCCTCCAATATTCTTTTATATGCATAAACTCTAAAGCTTTTCTTTAGTCCCTCAAATGGACAAAGAACCCAATCCTCTGGAAAGATTCTTTTGCAGAAATATTGGCAGAATATACATAGTTTATATTAATAGTTATATTAACCAACAACAAATATTCAAATAAGTGAAAATTTTAAAATTTGAAACTAGGTATAAAACCATAAATTCTAAACTATTTGTAATTTGTTTAAACATGTATTTTAAAGGAATAATAAAAATACTACTTTGTGGCACAATCACTGTGATTTTTTTAAATGTAAAGGGAGAAGATTGTTGTTATTTTTAAACAATTATAATGAATGCCCCTTTTTGATTCTATTTTCTTCATTTTATGCCACTTCATATGTATTTTCATATTTCTTAATATTCTTCATAGCTGTTATATCTTTTGGAGCAATAGTATTCCTTTATTTTGACATATTAGAATTTTTCCATTGACCTCTGAATGTGACCTCAGAGTTATTTCCAATTGCTGGGTGTGTTTTTTTTTTCTAGAACTTATTTTCTAATAATTTTCATATTGAAAGGCTTTTATTTTCTTTTAATGACATTCTGAGGGCATAATCCTAAAATTTGAATCACTTGGTGAAAGACTATGGCTATTTTTTATAGCTCATTGCATATTACCTTATATTATCATATTATTTTCCAAAAAATTTATAACAATTTATAATAATATTAATGTTCATGTTTTTCCACAGACCAAATAACATTTAAGTTTATAATTTGAAGCTTTCTTTGCTAATATAATGAGTATTAAAAGGTGTTTAAACATAAGATTTTTATGCATTCCTTTGATTATTAGATACTTTTAAACAGCTTTTCAGGTAGTTAGTGAAAATTTGCATTTATTCTTTCATATCCACATTCCTATCAAGGAATAGAACTTAATATCATAAATGTATATCAATTTTTATAAACTTCATATCTTATATTTTTATCAGATATATTTAGCAAGAAGATAAATCAGAGTTTACTTTTTTCTGTTGGACAAATTCCTTTTTATTGGATGAATTTTTTTTTTTTAGAATCAAATCTTCTAATTTTGAATCCTATAACTTATTGCTATTTTCCACAGATAAGTCTTCTTCCTCTCCATAACAATGATATAAATATATAATTCATCTTACTTTTATTTTAAAATGATTTTTATAGTTATTTAGACCATTAATCCACTTGGAATCCTACAGTAGTTTATCATGTGAGATATGGATTTAATCTTGTTTTTCATTTTCCTCAATGTTTTACAATCTTGGATTATCAAATATGTTGATTCTAATTCTGCATTATCCATTTTGAATAGATCCAGAAAATACAAAACACTCAACTACTTCATTATATTCTGTTCCTTTGCTTCAGTGTGATCTGGAAGTCCAGGCAGAAAAAGAAGGAAAGGAATGGGGCCATTTCACAGTTCACTCTTATAAAGCATAGAGGGAGCAATTCTTCCAATAAGAACTCTTTCTCCAGAACTTTGGTCAATTAATCATGAGAAAGCAGGCACAGTCACCAGGGACTAATTAGAAGTTCCTTATGTCCTCTCAGCAAGAGTCCAGGGTGCATATTGAACTCCATGTTAGGTTTTCCCTTTTCACAAATGGTCATGCCTTGTAATTTCATCAAGCTAATTGGAGTTCATCAAATTGATCAGAGGTTCGCTTGATAATTTTCCATTCTATTATTATAAAATATTATTCCAATAAAAAATCATTCATTTCATCATTATTATCATTATTGTTCTTTTGCTTCTTTATTCATATTTGTTTCTCTCTTTGACCCCTTCTCAATTTTTTGCACTATTTTTAAACCATGGAAACTAGAAACAAGACAGCATCTAGGAAAGCATAAATGTTCTTCGTGATTCCCCTGGAGAAAGATTAAAAGCATACTTTTTTTCTAATATTGTTCTTAAATTTCATCACTTCCATTCTACCCCACCTTCCACCTTCCCAAGATTAATTTAGTCCAGATAATTAGACTGTTAGGAACTATGTCACAGATCAAGACTTCCAAAAGATATGGCTTATGTGCCAATAATAAATGTCAACTAAGTAGAGTGGTTTGAGATTATTGATGTATTATGATTGCCTTAGATTTATGGTGATTTTAATAATATTCCCAAACAATACATGCACTAAACTTTCTCCTCTCTCTCTTTATTGAAAGGCTACATTACATATTCAGGGTGCATGTCATTGCTTTAGATGGAATTGTTCATTAACACATAGTATTTGTGGGAAGGAAAAGAAGAATTGGCACCTCCTTTAAAAAAAAAAACCTCATAAAAACCCCCTACCCTCATTAAAGAATTTTAATACTCATGAATAAAGAAAAACAGAAGATGAAATTGCCTGGAATAGATTCAGCTCAGCCTTTGACTCTGTCCACTGAAACGTATAAGCGATTGCTCTGTCAGTTAGAGGCAGCATGGACCAAAATAGAGGCCAAAGCTCAAATCCTGGGATTCAGGATCTTCTAAAGTCCCTTCCTGGGAGCGTACTCTGATGTACCAATCACTTAGTCTTGCCATGTCTTTTGCAGTCATCCCTTGCCTTTGTTTTCATGATCAAGGGGAAAAAAAACACTTTGTTTCTACTGGATCAAAATGGTTCTGTCTAGGAGATTATATCTTAGATATGTGTAAGAGCTGAGGGGGAAAAAGTCACACTATGTGGTACCCCTATTCAAAACATTTTTATCCATGGGAAATCTATTTAAAATGAGCATCATGAACAAGGGTATATAAAGGGGCAAAAGAAGGGAGATATCACAAAAGGGCAATCTGCAAGCTTATAGGTGAGTGTGGAGCTAGCACAAGGGGCTATAATTTTAGGGATAGCCTAGATTATAAAAGGGCTAGTTTTTTAAAAATCTATCAGTATTTTATTAATACATGCAGTGTTGCAATTCTTTTCTTTTTTCTTTTTCTAATTTTTTTATAACATTATATCAATTTTAACTCATTCTTCCTAAAGACAATTATTAAGAATCCATTATGTACTATAAAGATAAATAAGAGAGTTTTTTGCCTTTCAAGGAATTTGTTTTTGCTAGGGAGATTATTTGTATATATATGCTTTGTATGTACATAAAATACAAATGAGAATATCATCAGTATAGGTTGTATTGTATGGTAGAAAGATCATTAGATTTATAGTCAGAAGTCTTGGGTTTGAATTCTAGTTCTGCTTTTTATTACTTTTGTGGTTTTGGACAAGTCATTTCTCCATTTTGTGGGGGTCAATTTCCTCATTTATAAAATGTAGAGGTCGTATTAGATGTTCTCTTAGGTCCTTTCCATTCAAAATTTAGGATCCAGTGATCCTATGAAGTATACAAAGATAGTATAAAATGTTACAACATCAGATGAGAAAAAATAAGCAGTAGTTGGCAGAGTTCAGAGGAGGAAATATGGAGGAAGTCATAGTTGTCCTGACCAATCTTACAATCTTACAGCAAAATATTTCTCTACTGACCCATCTTAGTAGAGAAATGTTTTGCTTGGTAAAAACAGCTGTGTTGTAGCCTCAGTGATACAAAAGGTTAGTTTATCTTTTAGGGGTAAACAGCAATCCCACCTTAGAAATTTAGAGAAATTTCTGTTCTAGACATTCAAATGAGCTACCAGCTTTTACCCTTTATGAGCAGTAATAATAACAGAAAACATTTATGTAACACTTCAGGGTATTATACACACATATATAATGTGTGTGTGTTTTATCTCATTAGATCTTCACAACAGCTCTATGATGAATGCTCTATTATTATTTTACAGATGAAAAAACTGAGGCTGAGAGGGATTAAGTGACTTATTTAGAATTACATAAGGCAGCTAAGTAGTGCAATAAAGTGCCAGACCTGGAGTCAGGAAAACTCAAGGACTAGAATTCAAATTTGGCCTCAGACATTTACTAGTTCTGTGACACTGGGCTAGTAGCTTAACTCCATTTGCCTCAGTTCCTCATCTATAAAATGAGCTGGAGGAGAAAATGGCAAATCACTCTAGTATCTTTGCCAAGAAAATCCCAAATGGGATCACAGAGAGGTGGAAAAACCTGAAAAAAAATGACTTAAAACTTTAAAACTAGAATCAAATAGCTAGTAAATGACAGAGGTGAAATTCAAGCTCAGATCATTCTAACTATAAATTCAGCACTTCAAGCTTCTGCCTACAAAGTACCAAAAAGGAAGTTTTAATAATAACTAACAGGATAATTGGTACCTTACTTTAAAGTCACTCTGAATCCCACAGTGAACATTTCTCAATACAATTTGTAGTCCTTATGGTAAAACGGAGTTAATCATCATTAATCAGTATCAATCTGTTATAGCTTCTCTAGCAAAGTATTCTGCATTGCCTCCTTGTGTCTTGAATCCATTGGGCAGGACTACAACCCAGAATAGATGGAAGGCCTGACTCTGGATCCTGCATCTCTTGAAAGACAGATATGATAAAGGAAGAGAAAACAACAGAAGACAATACAAGACAAAAGAATGCAATACAAGATGAAAGGAGGAAATACAAGAGAAGCAAAGGCAAAGCAAGTCAAGACTAAGATAACTGAAACCTTGGGTGGGAGGAAGTCAGAAATAATAGCTGTCTTCAAGTATTTGAAGGGCTGTTACTTGGATGAATAATTAGACTTGTGCTGGTTGGCTCTAGAAGGAAGAATCAGGGAAAAAACTTAATAGTGACAAAGAAAGGTTTTAAGTGAGGAAAAATATCCTAAATAAGCTATTCAATTACATTAGGATTTCTGTCCCCTTAGGGCCCTATCCATCATATTATCATGTAATATAAATGTATGTGTTTATATACATGTACACTATTTAGACACAATCACATATACACATATATAAACACTATGTATGTGTATATATACAATATGCATATTTGTATAAGGATGGGATGTTGATTGAATAAATCAATCAAGTTTTCCTACTCCACTTACTAATGATAAGATATCTTGATATTTTAACAAGGTGAGAACAAGTCTCAATCAATAAATTAACTTTAATCATAAGATTTAGACTAAATACAAAAAGTGCTTGGAACTGGAGTGACTTTGCACATGAATTGTGTTTAGATTGATTAAGGAAATTTGGTTACTCCTTAGGAATTGTTTATAAAATTTCAAGTTTGTTTTGAACCAAAATTATTCCAGAAATTGGAGTAATTGTGGGCATTCCAATAAAACTACAGAGAAGGAACCCTTGGAAAGATGTGTGAAACAAGCGATGACTCAGTTTTGGCTTAAGTCTAGATTTTTCATCTCTCTCCCTTCCTTTTTCCCCACACCCCTTAACTCATCACCAGAAGACTTGAAGAGCTTCAAAGGGTTTAGAGGACTTTGTACTTCCCATTGGAACCCTTAATTGTGTGTTGGGGGTTGTGCTGCTGGTGGTGTCCCTAGATCAATTGATTGTAGCTTCTGAATTGGGAGCCAGGGACATACTAAATAAATACTTTGGAGGTCTTCAAGAAGAGGTTGTTTGTTGGGGAGATTGTAGAGATTTTTGTTCAGCTTTGGGTTAGGCAAAATAGTATCTGAAATTCCTTTTAAGTTTAAAATTCTCTGAGTACAAGACATCCTTCATTATTCTAATCCTGCCAACTTCTGCTGTTCACTTTGATCTAGTTAGGTCTCTGGGCTTTCTTCTTTTGTCATAGCTCTCCACAAGAATAGCCTGGTATCTTTATCAAAGTGCTTCTGAATTTTTGCCTAGGTCTACTACATAGTTGTTATCAGAAGTCTCTGTTTTTACACTAAGCCACAAAAATAAGAAATTTCTCTGATTCAAAGTGTTTCACCTTTGTTGCATAGTATAATGGGTACCTTTGGACATCTTAGTCACAATCTTCTGTCTTCTGGAGTTATGGCACTATCCTTAGTCTGATTCAATAACTATCACTGATTACTTTGTTTTTCATGTTAATCAATGCCTTAATAAAGGGATGCTGAATTTCAGAACATCTCTTCCCCAAAGCATATATATTTTAGTGGTTCAGTCTGCCAAGTCATGTCAGTTATTCCCCAACTTCCTTTAGGAACGAAGAGTATATGAATAACATTCCTGGATCTACAGGAATATTGGAATAACAGGAATCAGAGATATGTGATCATAGGGAAGAGTACTTTCTGTCCTTCAGTAAATAGCATTCTAAAAATATCCTTAGGATAAGGTCCGAAGGATAAGCAAGTCCTCAGGACCACTTCTCTAAGATATGTGTGTATCATCTTTTGGAATTGAGAAATGAATTGTGCACACCAGTGAAGGTATACACAGACTTCTCTCATGTTCTTTAGGTAGTTCAATGAAGCTATAGCTTAGTTTTTTTTTTCTTGAATGCTATTAATGATCCACCAATGTCCATCATTGTATATTCTTTAACCTTAGAATTCTCCTTTCTGGGCACATTTTTTTTAACTTAAATCTAATTTAAACTGATAACCATTTGGACCATCTTTCCAATAGTATTGTATGACATCAGGAGCTAAAGCCCAGAATCAATAAAAATCAGCAACTTTGACATCTGTTATTTAAAACATGTAATGTTCAGATCACAGATTTAGAGCTGAAAGGGAACTTAGAAGTAATCAAGTCCTGTGAATTAATTTTACATATGTGAAAACTGAGGCACAGAAAACTGAGGCATAACTTTCCTGGGATCACATAGCTAATGTGTCTGAAGTAGGATTTGAACCCAAATTTTCCTGACTTCAAATCCAGTGCTCTGTTTACTAACCTCCAAAGCTCCTATTTCAGTATATATTTAAAGTATTTTACTTTGCCAATCTTGTCAAGGCGATCTTAAATTTGGTTTATTTAAAATATCCTAGGTTCATTTTGTAGTGACAAGGAACTGGAAATTGAGTGGATCACCATCAGCTGAGTAAGTTGTGGTATATGAATGTAATGGAATATTATTATTCTGTAAGAAATAATGAATAGGCTGATTTCAGAAAAGTTTGGAAAGACTTACATGAGCTGATACTGAGTGAAGTGAACAGAACCAAGAGAACTTTGTACACAATAACATGAAGATTATATGATGGTCAACTGTGATAGACTTGACTTTTTTCAGCAATGGGATGATTTAGGATGATTCCAATGAACTTGTGATGGAGGGTGCCATCTACATCCAGAGAGAAAGCTATGAAGACTGAATGTGGATCAAAGCATAGTAATTTCACCTTTCTGTTGTTTGTTTGTTTGCTTGTTTTTCCTCCTTTCTCAAGGTTTTTTCCCCTTTTTAATTTTTTTAAATTTTTATTTATTTATTTATTTTTACTGAGGCAATTGGGGTTAAGTTACTTGCCAGGGTCACACAGTTAGGAAGTGTTAAGTGAATTAGATCACATTTGAACTCAGGTCCTTCTGACTTCAGGACTGGTGCTCTATCAACTGTATACCTAATTGCTTCCCCTTTCCCCTTTTTTGATATTTTTTCTTTTTTCTGTTTCTTTTTTCTTTTTTTGCTTTTTGCTGAGGCAATTGGGGTTAAGTGACTTGCCCAGGGTCACACAGCTAGGAAGTGTCTGAGACCAGATTTGAACTCAGGTCCTCCTGACTTCAGGGCTGGTGCTGTAACCACTGTGCCACCTAGCTGCCCTGATATGATTTTTTCTTGTGCAGCATGATGAACATAGAAATATGTTTAACCTGTGTCAGATTGCTTGATGTTTTCAGGAGAAAGAGGGAGATAATTGGATTATAAGGTTTTGCAAAAGGTGAATTAACCCCAATTTCCATTTAAAGTAAAAATTTACCAGACATTAGATAATATTATGTGAAGGATTTGGTATTTCCATCTGTAAAAATCAGAAATGTTCTAAATATTTAAGTATTGCAGCAACAATGCTACAAGCTCTAAAGTAACATAAATACAGTTGCAAATAAAAGTATACAAATAGTTTTTTTTAAATTCATTTCATATTTGACTAAATTGTTGCCATTGCATCATATCTCACTTTTGCTGGATTTCTTTACTGGCGTTCTATTGGGACTATAGTCATTGCCACAGAAACATTAAAAAAAGACCCATAAAAAAGTCATTGCCATCCAGGCTGCAACACTTTCAAAACATTTCTCACTGACTTATTTCATATCAAAAAGAAAACAACTACTTTACTTTACTACTTTGTAGTTAATCCCCCCCTAGAAACCTTGGTAATTTGATTGGAAGTTGATCTTAAAGCCCCAAGCGTTCCATTTTTCATAAAGACAATTTCACAAATGAATACCAAAGACCGGGGAAGGGAGGGAAAGACAATCAGTTTATTTATAGACAAAAAATTCTGGGAAAATATCAAAATTTAGATTGGCTAATTTGATTTGTATTAATAGCTACAAGTTTTGAGTAACAAATTATCACCAATGAAAGCATGGTTTCAAATCATGTGAAAGGATATAAAGTAGCTTGAGATACCCAGGTCATACTAGATGCTTCCCTTATCTTTTTTTAAATGAAATTTTAATTGATGATTTCTTTTTATTGTATCACAATAGGATACTATGTATCTCTCCTCATCCGGCTCCCCAAGTACCATTCTATATAGCAAATAGTATTTTTTGGAGAGAAGAAAAAGTCAGAACAATTGATACATTGAAAAAGTTTAAAAACATAGGTCAGGTGTAACATCTATGTCCTTCCCAACTCCAAAAAGGGTACAATGTCTTCTTGTATCTCTTCATTTGAATCCTGCTTGCTCTTTATAATTTTGTTACATTAGCTTTTTTTTTTTTTTTTTTTTTTTGCTGAGACAATTGACTTGACCAGGGTCACACAGCTAGGGAATATTAAGTATCTGAGACCAGATTTGAACTCAGGTCCTCCTGACTTTAAGGCTGGTGCTCAATCCACTGGGCTACCTAGCTGCCCCCACATTAGCTTTTGATTTTTAGGGATTCATTGTACTTTCCATTCATATTGTTATAGTTACTGTATATATTGCTTTCTTCCTTACTTTCCTCTATATTAATTCATATAGATATTTCCTTGATTCTCTGTAATCACATACATCATTTCTTATGGCTTCAACCTTACTCTTTCCTATATCCTTCTTTCCACTTCACCTCCTATCCCCCCCTCTAATCTCTATTCTCCCTTATTCTAGACAAGAAGTACTACCTCTTTCTTATGTAGATATCTCATTTGTTGAAAGAGGAAGAAAAAGCATGTGTTAGAAAAACAACTGATAGTTTTGAGGATTTGAAAGATAAAAAAAGCCTCTTAGAGAAATATGAGTTAATGTAAAGAAATATGAACTAATGTAAAGATAGCTGAAATGCATTCACAGCAATTAATTTAAATGTGACTGTCTTTAGAACTTTGGAATTTATTGAAAAGAAATGCTCTACTAAAAATTTATTTGGGAGATTTGGGACTATTGCATACTAATTATATCATACTAATTAAAATAATCTGACTATTAGATTTCTCATCATAAGAAGTGAGTCACTTCATACCAGAAGACACTGCTTTGAAGTAGGAGAGTAAGTAAAGCTAACTGAGAAGACTAGAAGCCATTTGGGAAGTGGAAACCAACTGAGAAGATGAGATAAAAGAAGTCAGAGCCAAAAGACAGAAGCACAGAAAACAGCTAAAGGGAGTAGAGAGGATACTAAACTCTGAGAACTATAAATCTTGAAAGACATTTCTTCAAGTTTTCTCTCAATGTTCTATTGAATGTCTAGAAACCTTGGAAACATTATCTCCTGAGGCATTCCATTTCACTTTTCAATAGACATAATCTCTTTGGATCATTTCCCCAACTCACACTTGCATTATAAAATTGATTCTTAGTGGTTGCTACTACCATGGGTTTTAAGATACATTGTAGGTCTGGGTTATTACTGTCATGTCTCCTACTGAAAGAGTAGGTTCAAACACAGTTACCATGATGATAGACAGGTATACAGTTAGGGAACACATGACCAAAACAATTCACAATGCCAGTATTGCTAGGTCCCAATGTTTTTTGTTTGTTTGTTTGTTTTTTCTTTTCTATTGAGAACTCATGGTACTACTACACTACACAGCATTGTATTTCCTTATGGGAGAGGAGTTACCCAGGCTGATGAGAGGGAGGAGAGATAAATTTGCCCTTTCCTTCTAAGGTGATTCTCTTGCAAAGACCTGATCGTTTCTTTTATTACCAGCCTTAAGTCTGGGATGCTTCAAACTGTCGACAGATATAGTCAGTCAAAAGTCTCCAAAAGGCAAATTTTCACTAGTTCTATGGCCAGCTTCCCTTTAATGCCATCATAGAAAAGTATTCACACTTTGTAAAGAGATTCTTGGATAGTAACACCTTGTTAACACATTAACACCTCATCATCAGTGATTATATCCTGTGACTATACCAACTGAGTTGGGGGGGGGGAACCAAATTCCCTTCCATTCTTACATTAAGAAGTTTTTCCTTACAACTAGTCTTAGGCTGCCTTTCTGCAATTTCCATCATAACTCTTAAATTACACCTGTAAAGCCAAGTAGAATGAGTCACATGACAGCCCTTAAACTATTTGAAAGGAACTCTGCCCATGACTTTTTTTTTCTTCTAAGAACCTGTTATTTTCAGTTAGCTGCAAATTCTGTATGAATTCTTATCCCATTTACAGCAAAAATGTCAATAGCAATTTGGTTCATTGTTTTTATTTGTATATTAACTTTGTTTTTTGGAAACATCATTTTCAGAGTAGCAAGAGTTAAATTGTTTATGGAGCATCTAAAAATTTTATGATTCTTGTTCTCTCTCTACCTCTTTGTAACATTCTGTGAGTACAGAGACACAATAATTCAGATATCTGGAAAGGCTGCCAGTAAAAGGAGATGCAACATGAGTTGAGCATTGAATAAAGATTATAAGAGGCAGAGGTGAAGAGTGTTGGCATTCTAGTTACTAACATAACTAGAATGCCTGCCCAACAGTCTGTGCAAATTCATGGAGATGGTATATAGAATTTCAAGTTGGGTAGATCATTTGGCTATGAAGAGGAATATTATGAAATAAATCTGGGAAGGCAGGCTGGAACAGATTGTGAAGAGCTTTAAAAGCCAAGCTGAAGAATTTATAATCTGTTCTACAGACTAGGAAACTCTCTCTCATTTGTCCTTTAAATGACCTCAAATTTTGATTCTTCAGAGACTGTGCTATCATTCACAGTTGCAGCACACTGTAATTGATACATTTAAGACACATAGAGTAAAGGGTTCTTTTCCTTCCCCTCCTCTCTCTTGATCTTTTTTCTCTTCTCCTCTTCTTTCCTTTCTTCCCTTTATGAGAAAAGGAAGGTCTGTAATGGGAAGACACTTGGGGCAAAAAGACCAACCAGAAGAATATCTTAACAGAATCAGGACACATCTTTCAGTTGCCTACAGGACACCCAGGTGGAGATGTACAACGATCATATTTCTGTAGTACTGGAGATTTATATATGTGGCTTTGGTAATTATCTTCATAAAAATTATAATTGGATCCAAGGGAGCTGGGGAGATCTTGGAGGACTTGGTACTTTATATATCGGAGAAAAAAGAAATGTACCAACTATGCTGATTGATATTTTTTACTTTTAAGGAAAAGACCATTTGGATAAACTCCACAAGGTAAATATTGTCCATTAATAAACTGCAATTAGCCCTTCCACATTATGCCTTTTCCCACTGTGGTTTTGATACATTGTGGGTCACATAAGAAATTAAATGGGAATTTTGGGGAAGCTTTGCAGAAGCTGGGAATGATGACTTGCAAAGGCCAAAAGACTACATGGAACTTATAACCAAATATTTAAACTAAATTTTGCAATAAAGTATTATGAACACTCCATAAAAGAAAAAGAAAAAAAAAATCAAACTTCTTTTCTGGTATGAAAAGAAGGCCAAAAAATTTCCAGTTTGTGGTGGGAGGTCACCTGTAATCCTACTTATGATGTGGAATAGCTAATTGTATAGTTATACAAATACCTATTTGGAGAAATATTTCTAACTATTCCCTGAAAAAAAAAAGAATTACTGGAAACATAAACTAGTCTAGGCCTAAGAAATCACAGAAAATAAATTTTAAAGGAAACTAGTCACTAGATGGATGAATAATTAAAGCATTTATTAAGAACTTAATATGTGCCAGACACTGTGTTCAGCTTATATTTTAATAAGGAAGGGGCAAGATAGTAAAGTAATCCTGAGAATTAAGAACTGAGCCATGTAAAGAGTGAGCATGGCTGGCACGAGTACTTTCTAAATTGAAGGTGAGGAACTCATCAGTTGGAGGAAGAGGTCACAGGGTGGAGACTTAAAGATTTGAGAAGGAGACAGCTAGTTGGTGTAGTAGATAAGAGCATCACCAGCCCTAAAGTCAGGAGGACTTGAGTTCAAATCTTACCTCAGACACTGAATACTTTCTGGTTGTGTGACCCTGGGCAAGTCACTTAACCCCAAATGCCTCAGCAAAAAAACAAACAAAAACAAACAAACCAAAAAAAACATGTGAGAAGGCTGCTGTGGAGTAGATGAGAAAGTAGTTCATGAGTCAAAATGTACATGATGAAATTTAGACCTAAAAAAGACCTCTCTACTGAGAAAGAAAATGAAATCTTGATTCTACTTCTTCACTTCACCCCACCCCCTGTGTTTAAGGAGCATTGTTATGGTAGTTTCAACAGCAGCTTCAAAAAATATAGATTTTTTTTTATATCCATTAGATAGACATTTATTTTTCAAGTGAGCAAGACCAGCTGACTCAGAAATACTAGAAAAGTAGTAAATGGAGTTTATGGAAAAGTTACACTTATAGGCTTGTTAGGTGTTCTACAAACTTTTTTTAAAATCATACATTTTTAGCAACAAAAAATTTTAACCTATATATAACTCCAAAATATGTATATTTGCTATGTATTATCAAACTAAAAGTTATGTACATCATGAAACTTAAATAAAATAGTATTTTTTAAAAATGAGATAAATATAAAATAATATTCATAAATTAATGGTAAGAACTCTTTTAGCTGTCACAAAAATATTCTTACCATTGATATTTTAGTGATAGCAATAATTTAACACCACTTGATTGTTTTTGAATATTTTTAGCTCAATTAAATTATAATAATATGAGAAAAACAAATCAGAATAATCCTGAGATTCCTTCTTATAAATAGTAGGTTGGTGAAAATAGTAAAAAAAAAAACAAAAAAAACCAAAAACTGGAAATAGCCAATGTTAAAGGAGTTGTGGGAAGGTAGGAACACTAATATATTATTAGTAAAGTACAAATCAGTACAAACATTTTGAAAAACAAATGTAAATGAATAGTAGCATTTGTGTGTGTGTGTGTGTGTGTGTGTGTGTGTATGGATGTGTGTGTGTGTGTATGTGTATGATAGCAACAAATTGGAAACAAAATAAAATGCTAAACAGTGGTAATGAACATAATATATCACTGAGCTATAAGAAATGATATATACAATGATCTCCTGGTTTTGCTCTTTTCACTCAGCATCAGTTCATTTAAGTCTCTTCAGGCTTCTCTAAAATCATTCTGCTGATCATTTCTTATAGAACAATAATATTTCATAATATTCATACACCATAACGTATTCAGCCATTCTCAAACTGAAGGGCATCCACTCAGTTTCCAGTTTCTTGCCACTACAAAAAGGACTGTTAAAAACATTTTTGCCCACATAAGTCTTTTTCCCTTTTTTATGATCTCTTTTGGATACAGGCCCAGTAGAAATACTACTGTATCAAAGGTTATGAACATATTGATAGCCCTTTGGGCATAATTCCAAATTGCTTTTAAGAAATGATGAACATGATTAATGCAGTTAAGCATGGAAAGACTGAAACAATTTGATTTGGAAGAGTCAAGAAAACAATAAATATAATGACTACAACAATGTAAATGGAAAAAAAAATAATCACAAAACATAACAAGCATGGTTCCAAACATATGAGAAGATTCCCCCACAAAATTCTATTGCAGAAGTGGGATGTCCACAGATGAGTTATATTACATAAATTTTCAGACTTAATATAGTTGTGAGAGAGATTCACAGGTATGTTTCTAAGTTCAGTTTATTTTGATACTTGGTTTTGATGGCTATCATAGCTGAAAAGGATATCTCACAAAAATTCATTTCTCTAAACAGAAATGGTACATCATTAGCTACTCCTTTTAAATCATGATATTCATCTTTTACCTACCAATTATGCAATAGTTTTTGTTGAATTTTGAATGGAAAATTTGTGTCTTTCTTGATGTTAATCAAAGTGTTATTTTGCAAACTAATCAGAAGGAATCAAGTGTTTTATATTTTTAACAAGTGAGTTCAAAATGTAAATAAAACTCTTCTAATAGGTTAGAAAATTGCCTTAAAGTTGTTGGGTTTTTATGAGTGTGCAAATATGAGAATCTTTAATTGATGCCATACATCATTTTCAATAACCTAGAGATGAGAAAATAATGTACAGGAGGAGGTGTTCAAAAGTGTCAAATACTGAAGAGAGTCATGAAGAAGTCTCTACTAGCTGATAGTAAGATCTAGCAGGTCTGACCAAGCTGGCAAGGCTTCAAGGGCAGACTTGATGATAGGCCCAATGTTTGTTGGCCAAAGACCAACCTAACTAATTTCAGAAATGAACAATTCCAGTTTGGCTACAGGGTCATTAATTATCCAGACACAGCAACTTTTTTTTAAAGCAATCTTATGTTTATTGATAATTTTTGTTTCTATATCACATTTCCAAATGCATCATTCCCTTTTTCCTATTCAAGGATTCTTTACAGCAAATATTTTAAGACAGAGGGAAAAACAGTTCAGCAAAACCAGTAAGAGATAGTAAATCTTAAAGACTACTAAGCTCATAGAGAGAATGACCAGACTGGCAAAATCCCAGCTCTTTGAAATATTGAAGTACTTCCCTAAATTATGCAGATCAAATGTTTGTCTGACTCCAACACACCAGACAGGCAGTTTTTGGTTACATTTGATTTTAACCATACAACAAACAATACCATGGAAATTTATTGCTTACTGTGTATGTTGAGCTCAGAAAAATTTTGTTACCTCTTTGCTTCTGAATTATTGGGCCTGAATTTTTAGTCACTGAATTATGATGCCTCTTAAATGTTCATTACCTTCATGTGTCTAGAGACACCTTTTCAAATAGGATAAATAAGGCATTAGAAGAAAGCTCTTGTTAGTCACTATTAAATGCAACTTTTCTTGGATATTGCAAGAGATTTTATATTTTATAGAGATTATAAAATTATGTTTGTCATCTCTTATGGCTATTAAAGATTTAATTCTTTTTTTTTAATTTTTTTATTTTAAGCTTTTTATTTGTATAACATATGTATGGGTAGTTCCCCAACCTTGATCTTTACAAAGCTTTCCAATACAAATTTTACCCCCAGTCCCCTCCCCTCCCCTAGATGGCAGGAAGTCCACTACATGTTAATAATGTTGAAATGCTTGAGAAGTTATGCAAGAAAAATCCTATCTACAAGAAAAAAAAGAATCAGAGAAAGGCAACACAATGCAAGCAAATGTCAATAGAGATCATGAAAATGTTACATTGTGGTCCATATTTCATGTCCCTCTTTCTGGGTGTATATGGTTTTCTTCAGTGAACAACTGGAACTGGTTTGAGACAATTCTTTATTGCAGAGAGTCATGTCCATCAGAATTGATCATCATGTAATACTGTTGTTGCTGTGCATGATGATCTCCTGGTTCTGCTCGTTTCACACAGCATCAGTTCATGCAAGTCTCTCCAGGCCTCTCTGAAATCGTCCTGCTGGTCGTTTCTTACAGAGCAATAATATTCCATAACATTCATATACCATAATTTATTCAGCCATTCTCCAATTGATGGGCATCCCTTCAGTTTCCAGTTTCTAGCCACTATAAAAAGGGCTGCCACAAACATTCTTGCACATGTGGGTCCCTTTCCCTCCTATAAGATCTCTTTGGGATATAGGCCCAGTAGAAACACTGCTGGGTCAAAGGGTATGCACAGTTTGACAACTTTTTGAGCATAGCTCCAAATTGCTCTCCAGAATGGTTGGATCTGTTCACAGTGCCACCAACAATGTATTAGTGTCCCAGTTTTCCCACATCCCCTCCAACATTCATCGTTATCTTTTCCTGTCATTTTAGCCAATCTGACAGGTGTGTAGTGGTATCTCAGAGTTGTCTTAATTTGCATTTCTCTGATCAATAGTGATTTGGAGCAACTTTTCATATGACTAGAGATGGTTTTAATTTCATCATCTGAAAATGGTCTGTTCATATCCCTTGACCACTTATCTATTGAAGAGTGGCTTGAATTCTTATATATATGAGAAAATTCTCTATATATTTTAGAAATGAGGCCTTTATCAGAACCATTAAATGTAAAGATGATTTCCCAATTAGATGCTTCCCTCCTAATCTTGTCTGCATTTGTTTTGTTTGTACAGAAACTTTTTAACTTAATATAGTCAAAATTATCCATCTGGTGTTCAATTAGGAGTTCCAAGTCTTCTTTGGACATAAATTTGTTCCATCTCCACAGGTCTGAGAGATAAACTATATTACGTTCCTCTAACTTGCTTACAAAGTCCCTCTTTATATCTAGATCATGAACCCATTTAGATCTTATCTTGGTATGTGGTGTTAGGTATGGGTCAAGCCCTAATTTCTTCCACACTAGTTTCCAATTTTCCCAGCAGTTTTTGCCAAATAGAGAGTATTTATCCCAAAAGCTGTGGTCTTTGGGTTTATCGAACACTAGATTGTTAAGGTTAATGCCTAGGTTGTCCTGATAACCTATCCTGTGCCACTGATCCACTGCTCTATTTCTTATCCAGTACCAAATGGTTTTGATGACCGCTGCTTTATAATATAGTTTTAGATCTGGTACAGCAAGGCCACCTTCATCTGCCTTTTTTTCATTAATCCCCTTGAAATCCTTGACCTTTTGTTCTTCCAAATGAACTTTGCTACTATTTTTTCTAGATCTGTAAAATAATTTCTTGGGAGTTTGATTGGTATGGCACTAAATAAGTAGATTAGTTTGGGTAGTATTGTCATTTTTATTATGTTCGCTCTGCCTACCCATGAGCACTTAATATTTTTCCAATTGATTAGGTCTGATTTTATTTGTGTGGAAAGTGTTTTGTAATTTAGTTCGTATAGTTTCTGACTTTTCCTTGGCAGATAGATTCCCAAATATTTTATCCTATCATCTGCTATTTGGAATGGAATTTCTTTTTGTATCTCCTGCTGCTGAACTTTGTTGGTAATATATAAAAATGCTGATGATTTATGTGGATTAATTTTGAATCCTGCAACTTTGCCAAAGTTGTGAATTGTTTCTAGTAGTTTTTTAGTTGAATCTCTAGGGTTCTCTAAGTATACCATCATGTCATCTGCAAAGAGTGATTATTTGGTTTCTGCATTACCTACTCTGATTCCTTTTATCTCTTTTTCTTCTCTTATTGCTAAAGCTAACATTTCTAATACAATATTAAATAGTAATGGTGACAGTGGGCAGCCTTGTTTCACTCCTGATCTTATTGGGAATGGTTTTAGTTTGTCTCCATTACATATGATGCTTGCTGATGGTTTTAAATAGATGCTACTGATCATTTTAAGGAAAAGCCCATTTATTCCTATACTCTCTAGTGTTTTTAATAGGAAAGGGTGTTGGATTTTGTCAAAGGCTTTTTCTGCATCTATTGAGATAATCATATGGTTTTTGTTAATTTGGTTATCAATATAATTAATTATGCTGATAGTTTTCCTAATATTGAACCAGCCCTGCATCCCTGGTATAAATCCTACTTGGTCATAGTGTACTATCCTGGGGATGATAAAGATTTAATTCTTGAATTGAAATAACTAAATTTGTATGTTAGTTTTCACCTTAATTGTGTAGGTACTTAATTCTGCTTTTACATTAGCCTATAGTTAAGCAATTACCTTGAGACTGCTTGTAGTTCTGCAGTTTATCAGGATCTTGTATATCATTTCCCTCATTTGGCTCACAAAGCCAAGGAACATTAAAGGAAAGAGCTTGAGCTTATTCCTACATAGGTTTCATTTTTTTAAAAAGTGACTGAATTTTGCTGTTTGTTAGAAAGTACTTTGGATTTTGTAATTTTTCATGGATATACAAGATCAAAAACTCTTGATGTTATTTTTGTAGTAACAAAATAACTGTAAGCAACCATGTTTAGGAAATGGTTAAATAAATTGAAGCACATAAATATAATGGAATGTTGTTGAACTGTAAGACAAGATGATTATGAAGTATTCAGAGAAACATAGGAAGGTTCAATATGAATGCATAGGAAAGAATAGAGGAAACAGTATACATAGTGATTACAATAACATTAGGTTAAATAAAACCGAAAGCAACTAGGTGGCATTGTGGTTAGAGTGCTGGATCTGAAGTCAGGGACACTCATCTTCCTAAATTCAAATTTGGCCTCAGATACTTACTAGCTGTGTGACCCCATGCCTCAGTTTCCTCATCTGTTAAATGAGATGGAGAAGGAAATGGCAAACCATTCCAGTATCTCTGCCAAGGAAACCTCATTTGAGGTCACAAGGAGTAGGACATGACTGAAAAAAAAACACTAAAAATAAATAGATTCAGATTAATTTTAATTAATGATATTGGTTTCAGGGAACAACAGATGTGACATATGTTCCTACTTTAATTTGAGGAGGAACTAATATGGATATATAAGGTAGCTTATGTTAGTTGACTTACTTGTCAGTCATACTTGCTTAATTTTTTTATGAGAGCATTTAATGGAAGTGGGGTATATCAAGAAATAACTTGACCAAAAAAAAGTTAGAAATGATTCTTAACATTCTTTTTTAAAACTCTGAGTTCCAGATTCTCTCACTTCATTCCTCCCAACTTCACCTCCCCCATTGAGAATGCAAACAATTCAATATAGGTTATTCATGTGTATTCATGCAAAACAATTCTATAATAATAATAAAAATAATTCTGTGGGAAAAATAGACCCAAAAAACCTCAAGAAAAATAAAGTTAAAAAAGTATGCTTCAGTTTATATTCAGATACCATCAGTTCTTTCTCTGCATATGGATAGTATTTTTCATCCTAAGTCCTTCAGAGATGTCTTTGATCATTATATTGCTGAGAAAAGTTAAATCATTCACAGCTGATCATCTTCCAATATTGCTTTTATTTTATACACAGTATAAAGTGTCATTTCACTTTGTGTCAGCTCCTGGAAATCCTTCTAGGTTTTTCTGAAAGCATCTCGCTCATCATATATTATAGCATAATAATCACATACTACAATTTGTTTAGCCATTCCTCAACTGATGAGCATTTCCTCAATTTCCAATTCTTTGCCTACAGAAAATAGTTGTTATAAATATTTTTGTACCTATAGGTTCTTTTCCTTTGTGTGTGTGTATGTGCATCTGGGATACAGACCTAGCAGTGGTATTGCTGTGTCAAATAGTATGCATGGTTGTGTAGCCCTCTGGGCATTGTTCCAAATTGCTCTATAGAATGGTTAAATTAATTCATAACTCCACCAACAAGGCATTCATATCTCATTTTTCCCCACATCCAACATTTGCCATTTTCCTTTTATGTCCTGTTAACTAACTTAATAGGTACAAGGTGGTATCTCAGAATTGTTTTAATTTGCATTTCTCCAATCAATAGTGAGTTAGATAATTTTTCCAAATGGCTATTGATTACTTTGATTACTTCATCTGAAAACTGTTCATATTCTTTGATCATTTATCAGTTGGGAAATGAATCTGATTTTTATACATTTGAATCAGTTCTCTATATACTTGAGAAAAAAGCTTTTATCAGTGAAACTTGCTTCAAAATTTTTTCATAATTTCTATTGCTGTGTTTTCCCCTGTTTATTCCACTTTCTCTCCTGTCACCCTGTCTCTCCTCAAAACTATTTTGTTTCTGACTACCTCCTCTCCAATCTGCCCTTCTTTCTATCATCCTCTTTTTTTCTTTTATCTGTTTCTACTCCTACTTTCCTTTAGTGTAAGATAGATTTCTATACCTATTATTCCATCTTTGGACTAATTCTGTTGAGAGTAAGGTAAAAAAATAAAAATTTTTAAAAGAATAAGGTTCACTTATTCTTCCTCACCTCCCCTCACTTCTCCATTGTAAAAGCTTTTTCTTGCCTCTTTAATGTAAGATAATTTATCCCATTTTACTTCACCCTTTCCCTTTCCCCCAGTACATTCCTCTCTCACCCCTTGATTTTATTATTTTTAGTTGTAATCCCTTCACATTCAACTCAATCCTGTGCCCTCTGTCTTAATATACTCTTTCTAACTGCCCTAATGATGGTAAAGTTCTTATGAGTTAACAAGTATCATCTTCACATGTAGGCATGTAAGTAGTTTAACCTTATGTAGTCCCTTATGATTTTCCTTCCCTGATTACCTTTTTATTTTTCCCTTGAGTCTTGTATTTGAAAATCAGTTCTTCTTCTCAATTCTGATCTTTTCACCAAATGTTTGAAAATCCTCTATTTCATTGAATATTTATTCCCCATTACATTCAGTTTTGCTAGGGAGATAATTCTTGGTTGTAATTCTAGTTCCTTTGCCCTCCAAAATATCATATTTGAAACCCTCTGATCCTTTAATGTAGAAGCTGCTAAATTTTGTGTTATACGGATATGGTTCTCCAGTACTTGAATTATTTCATTCTGGCTGCTTGCAATATTTTCCCCTTAACCTGGAAACTCTGGCATTTGGCTATAATATTCCTGAGAGTTTTCATTTCAGGAATCTCAGGAGATGATTGATGAATTCTTTCAATTTCTATTTTTACCCTCTAGTTCAGAATATGAGGGCAGTTTTCCTTTTTAATTTCTTGAAAGATGATGTTTTTAATCATGGCTTTCAGGTAGTTTAACAATTTTAAAATTATCTCTCCTGGATCTCTCTTTCAGGTCAAGTGTTTTTTTCTTATAAATTATTCCATATTATTTTCTGTTTTTTTCTTCTTTTGCTTTTGTTTTATTATTTCTTGATTTCTCATAAAGTCATTAGCTTCCATTTGCTCAATTATAATTTTTAAGGAATTATTTTCTTCAGTGATCTTTTGTACCTCCTTTTTCATTTGGCCAATTCTACTTTTTAAGGAGATTTTTTTTCTTTAGTAAATTTTTGTGTCTTTCTTTTCATTTGGCCAATTTTATTTTTTAAGGCATTCTTCTCCTCATTGCCTTTTTGTACTTTCTTTACTATTTGGCCTATTCTGTTTTTAAGGTGTAATTTTCTTCAGCATTTTGTGTGTGTGTGTGTGTGTGTGTGTGTGTATTTTCTTTACCAAACTGTTGGCTTGTTTTTATGCTTTTCTTGCATTACTCTCATTTTTGTTCCAATTTTTCTTTTACCTCTCTTACTTGAATTTTAGAATCCTTTTTGAGCTCTTCCATGGCCTGAAACCAATTCATATTTTTTTAAGAGGCTTTGGATCTAGGAGTTTTGACTTTGTTTTTTTCTGAGTGTGTGTTTTGATTTCCTTTGTTACCAGAGTAACTTTCTGTGGTCAGATTCTTTTTCCTGTTATTTGTTCATTTCCCCAGCCCTATTACTTGACTTTTAACTCTTTGTTAAAGTAGGACTTTGCTTTCAGGGTGGAATATGCATTTTTTCAAATTTGTGCAGTTGTTTTCAGAGATACTTTTAGGCACCTATAGGTTTTCAGTTATTCCAAAGTGGTATGATCTAAGGAGAGGTTTGTTTACTCCTCTCCTAGTGTGTGAGTGATCATAAATACTCTTTTCTGCTCTGGAACTGTGAAAAGGATCCCCATTCCACTGAGGCCATAAGCTCTGGTGTGCTAGTGCTTCTTTTTGCTTTGGAATTGCCACCCAGTACTGCTGCCCAGATTAAGTAGAGGCAAAGCAATAGAATCCTGCTTCAATGATAGCAATGAAATCTATATAATTTCTTTCTGATCAAATAGTTATTTGATACTCCCTCTCCCTTCCCAGACCCTTATTGTCTGTGGGCTAAAAGCTCCAGAAGCTGTCGATGTTGTTGCCACTGCTAATTCAATGGTTCCCACAGCCTGTTCCTGGGCTGTTGAAACTGAGTCTGCACTGGACTGAATTTTTCTCTCACCCTGGTGCAACAGACCATTCCTGTCAAACTTCTAAGTTGTTTTAGACTGGAAAATTGTTTTGCTCCATCTTTTTGTGAGTTCTGCCAGTTTAAAATTTGTTTGGAATCATTATTTAAAGGTATTTGGAAAGACTTGGGAGAAGAGTTCAGGGGAGTCCCTGTCTTTATTGTGTTATCTCCTCCACATGATATATTCAAATAAGTACTAGCTTAAAAATATGTATATTTGTTTTAATCTTGAATCTATGGATGTTTGTTTCTGTACCCTTAATTGGGTAATCACCTTGAATCTGCTTGCAGTTCTGTGGTTTAGCTGGATCTTATATATTTTTCCTTTCATTTGGTCAATAAAACCAAGGAACACCAAAGGAAAGAGCTTATGATGATTTCTATCCATGCTCCATTTAAAAAAGGGGAGGAGGGAGGTGCCTGTATTTCAGCATTGTGTTTTAAAGTTCTTTGGATTTTGTAATATGTCATAAGTATGTGTGATTGAAAACTAATGATGCTACTCTTTGTGGTACCAAAATAACTAGAAAAAATGACAAATTACTGATCATTTGTTGGTAATGCTGGAGAAAGAATTGTTGTTCAGAAAATGATAATATATACTAGATTGCTTCCAAGTTGTCTCCCAACACAGAGATTCTATGATTCTTAATTACCATAACAGTATAAAAACATTTATGCATTTTCCCATGGAAAGACTCAAGTCATCAGCTGGTATTCAAATAGAAGTCCTAAAATTTGTGAAATGATAATATTGAATGCAGGAGAAGAGATAAAGCAATTCAAATTTTGACACTGATTTATTTCTTGAATGACTGTCCTCAAGTCAAGCTATAAACCTTAATTTACCTATCTGCAAAATAAGAGATTAAGGGGCAGCTAGGTGCCACAGTGGATACAGCACCAGCCCTGAAGTCAGGAGGACCTGAGTTCAAATCTGGTCTCAGACACTTAACATTCCCTAGCTGTGTGACTCTGGGCAAGTCACTTAACCTCAATTGCCTCAGCAAAAAGCAAAAAAAAAAAAAAAAAAAGATTAAACTAGATAACCTCTGATGTCCCTGAACTAGACCTATCATCTTCTAACTTTTTAGTGATTGAAAAAAATACCTCAGTAAACACAAATACAAAACATTTATAAAAGTTCTTAACATTTTTTCTTCCATCATAGACTCCTTTGGCAGTCTGATAATAATCTATGCCTTTTCTTAAATTATGTTTTAAAATGCATAAAATAAAACACATAGTAATATAAAGGAAACCAATCAGTTTATGGACCACAGATTAAGGACTCCTGCCATAAAGGAGTGAAACAAATCACAGAAAAATTATGAATTAACAGTTTCAACAACAAGAAGGAAAATCCAGCAATTATTTTGTTGGAAGTTATTAAAAATCTTTGAACATAATGGCTACAAAATAGAAAGACAGATCTTTAAAAATTCATACCTGCTGATGCTTATAGCATAATGAATATTTTGAAGGTCAAGCATTAATAGGTATAGAATTAAATTATTGTAGTATTAAATTCAAGAAGAAACAAAGATATAGATTAAGGTTTCAGGATCAGCATTAGCACAAATCTCTTTCTGTCTCTGCTCCTAAAAGTTGTGAGCAAGATATTTCAATTATATGATTAATGTGATTGATGTGTGATATGGATTGATATAAGAACACTAGCACACTCAATCTCAGTTGAATGGGGACCCTTTTCACAGTTTCAGGGCAAAAAGGAGTGCTTGTGGTCACTCACAGACCAGGACAAAACAAACATCTCAGAATTTACAATGACTTCAAGGTCAGTAGCATTCTCTGAAGGATAAAGAAAATTGTCACTGAAGGAAACTACCACCAGTGACACCTGAGACCTCTGCTTTGGAAAAAATCAATCAATAGCATTTTGGTTTTATGTTTTATCTGTGTTAAGTTTAAGAACATTTGAAGGCAATTGTGATTGAGTATCATATAGATAATTTTGTAAAACACCAAACAACTTTATGCAATTTGCTGGAAGTGAAAATTATATAAAAGCATTGTCAGCACATATATGACATTGAGCTGCATAATATTATCCAATGAAAGAACATAAATGTGAAACAAAATACAATCTCCATTGACAAACCGGGACCAAGCTGGGGTAATCATTCCCCAGGGCTGCAAATTTAGTGTATTGAAACAAATAAGATCTAAACCAATTGAAAAAAGAGTATCTGATGAACTAGTTGAAAATTACAATAAAAATAAAAGGAGGTCATTGTTGAAAGGTCCAACAACAAAGACATGCCCTGGTCAGCAAATATGTGACTGTTGTTCCAAAGTCATAACTGAGTTCAGAAAGTTAAAAAAAACAAGCTAACAAGATATATAATAAGACTTATATGAATATAAGATGCACAAAGAAGGCCCAATGCTAGTAGATTCCATGCTTCCTTGAAACTAGAGAGAAGGTCAACTGTAAAGAATAGAATGGCTCCCAAGTTCAGTTTCACCATTCCTCAGAAAGGTGAGGGCATATTGGCAGATCATCAAATGAAATCCAAAGGCCTTTCCTCCTGTTTCCCTCAAACCTAGAACTCACTTCATTTTGACAACTGAGTTCTATTAGTAATGTAAATTATCTGGAATCTTACTAGATAAAGTAAATGCTCTTTAATTGAACAAACCTATCAGTTGCAACACTAATAATACACTGTAATTACAATGGAAGCAAGTTACAATGTCACTGCAATAAATGGTAACACATCATCTACTTTGCCTGTTTATTTATTCCAGTACCAAAAACAGCCTCTGAAATTTCTCTCAGACTCAATTTAGAAAATCTTAAACAGGGAGAGAAAGATTTAGACAAGCCTAGCAAATGCTTTTCGGTAAGTCATTAATCCTGTAAAATTTCTAGTTAGCTCCTCAGAATTTCAAGACTTCCATCATTTTAGCCAGTAATACTATCTTCCTCTTTAAGTCTCTTTCTGAAGCTCCCCAAAGCAACAGATGTAGAAAAATTATTCTGTGTTCCCTGCCAACAACAATTCCTATGTTACACACACACACACACACACACACAAACACACACACACACACACACAAACACACACAAGGTTAAAGGTTATCAGCTTTCAGAGTTGGAAGAGGTCATCTAGTTTGTTTTATACCTAAATAGGAATCTTTTTGATAGCATGTCAACCAAACTAGTTATCCATCCTCCATTTGAAGGGAAGGGGAAAAGAATAAACATTTATTAAGCACTCATGATGTACCAGACACATATTAAGCACTTTACAAATATTATTTCATTTGATTCTTTCAACAGCCCTGAAAAATGGATGCTATTGTTATCTCCATTTTATAGTAGAAGATACTATGGTGAACAGAAATGAAGTGACTTGCTGGTTGTCACAAGGCTAGTAAGTGTTTGAGGCTGGATTTAAACTCAGGTCTTGGTAACTCAAGATCAGCATTCCATCCATTGTATGACCTACCAACTTCCAATGATGGGGAACTCAATACCATGGTGGCCAGTTTCGCATTTAGGTAGCTTTAAATGCTAGTAAGTTTTCACTTACTATTTAAATCAACCTCTCAGAAACTTTTTCTGTACTTTGGGCAGCACAAACAGAAATATAAAATTCAGGGATTCCTTAAGACTATCCCATATCAAGACCTTTTATAGAATTTCCAACAAATATATTTATATCAATAGAAAGATTGCTGGATGAAAGCAGAGGAACTGGCTTCAAATCCCAGGTCTGCTAATTAATACTGCTTCTGAGACTTTGGAAGAATCACTTATCTCTCTTGATGTCCGTTTCCTCAACTGAAAATTGGGAATTTGAACTAGATGATTCCTGAGGTCTCTGACATCTCTTAATCTATGGTCCTATGATTTCAAAGGATAGTTCATATCTGGCTACATATCCCTTCCACAGCATCCTCAATAAATACTGAGTAAAGAGTACTGGTTCTGGAGCCAGAAGACCAGGATTAAGCTTCTGACTCTACATTTTACTCTTTGTAACTTTGGACTGATCATTTAACTTCTTCTTCTTTTTTTTTTATTAAAGCTTTTTATTTGCACAACATATGTATGGGTAGTTCTTCAACATTGACCATTACAAAGCTTTCCATTACAAATTTTCCCCCCTATTTCCCTCCCTCTCCTAGATGGCAGGAAGTCCACTACATGTTAATTATATTACAATATTTGACAAGTCGAATAGCTTCCATACTTATCTTGCTATGCTAAAGCTATGCAAGAACAATCATATCTACATGAACAAAAAAAATCTGAAAAAGGAAACCCAAGATTTAACTTCTTTAGAACAAAGTTCTTCAAGTGATAAAATAGAAACAAGTCCTTTCATTTCTAAGTATTATGATGCTAAATCTTTTCATTCTGTATAATATCTTGGCTTACTATATCCCTTTTTTGATTCTGAATGCAATCTTGACATGAAAATTAATAATGACAACATAACTGTCATTCATATAATGGCTTCCAGACCTATGAGATATTTTACATCTCAGTTGATTCTCCTTACAAGGTTGAGGTAGTTATTATAGGTATTGAGAAACCCATTTTATAGATGAGGAAACTGAGCCTCATTAATATTATATAACTTGCCCATAGTAATATAATTACAAGTATTGGAAATGACATAAAATATTAATCTCACATGATTAATTTTTAGCATCCTTTCCACATCACAATCTTAGTTTCATTTAACTAATACAATGCTCAACAGGAAGGTATTGGTTAGTTGGGTAATCTAAAGACCTAAAAGATAACAAGAAGTTTTTTCACAAACAAAACTAATGAAACTAAGAATTAGAAAGGAAAAGTTAACTAGGAAAAAAAAATTCTTTGGCACAGGTTTCTCTGATAATGTTCTCATTTCCAAGATATATAAGAAGCTGATTAAAATTTATAGGACTAAAAACCACTCCCCAAATTGATAAATGATCCATGATAATGAATGGACAGTTCTCAAAGGAAAGAGATTCATTCTTTCAATAGTCATTTGAAAAACATGATTCAAAATCATTCATAATTTAAGAAAATTAAATTAAGTCAACTCTGTAATACCACCTCACACTTATCAAATTGCCAAAGTTGGAAAAAGAAGCATGGTAGATTTGGGAGAATGTGTGGAAGAACAGGCACCTTAACATACTATTGATGGAACTGTGAATTAGTCCAGCCATTCTGGAAAGACATTTGGAACTCTGCCCCACAAATTATTAATCTGTACAAATCCTTTGACTTAGCAATACCACTGTTAAGCCTATACCTGAAATATTTTATTTATTATAGAAGTTCATAATTTGAGGATGTCATTTTTTATTTTTTTAAATAAATTATTTTAAAAATCTTTCCTAGGTTTCTTTAATGTTTATCCTTTCACTATCTTATAGCACAATAATATTCCTCATCTGTAAAATGAGCTGGAGAAGGAAATGGCAAACCACTCCTGTACCTTTGTCAAGGAAACCTCAAATGGAGTCACAAAGAGTCATATATGGCTGAAGTGATTCAATAACAGCAGCAGCAACAATTCCTTTACTCTCATATTCTATAATTTGTTCAACCATTCCAAACTGATGGCCACTTTTTTGCTGACAAAAAGAGCTACTATAAATACATATTGATCCTCTTTGCATGCCTCAAGCCTTTCTCCACTTCAATCCATCCTCCATTCAGTTGCCAAAATGATGTTTCCTAAGTGCAGTTACAAACATATCCTACACACACAAACCCCCATTCAGTACAGTTCACTAACTCTCTATTACTTCTAAGATCAATTAAAAAAATCTTCTATTGACATTTAAAGCACTCACCGGCTACCTTCCTTATCTTCTTAAACCCCATATATAGAGGATGGATTGGATTGAAGTGGAGAGAGACTTGAGGTATGTAAAAGGGACCAACATGTACAAAATATTTATAGTAGCTCTTTTTGTCAGCAAAGAATTTTTGGAAGAAGATGGGGTATAAAGCCTAAATAAATAGATTAGGACAAATAGACAAATGAACAGGTAGATAGAAGTTTAGGTTAAAGCACAAAAGAAACAGAGCATTTCTATCACTCCCACATAGTCGGGAGGGTAAATTTGCATGTACTTTGCCAAGATAGTTTCTCACCCAGCCTTACTTAATATGCATAAATTTAACTATGACAGCATGATTTGGTCTTATTCTAAGGCACCACAGTAAGTTGGAATAATGGGATTCCTTTTTTGGTCCTTTATCTATCAGTATTTGAGCTCCCTTTATTCATCACTATTTTAGAGCATTGAAATTGGAGTGAAGAAGCTCTCAGTTCAAATCTGGACACAGATAGTTTACTATCCATGTGACTATGGCAAGACTCTTAATCTCTGTCTGCTTCAGTTTCTTGAAATGTAAAATGGAGATAATAGCACCTGTATGTTATGAGGATTAAATGAGATAACATTTATTTATTTATTTGCTTTTTGCTGAGGCAATTGGGGTTAAGTGACTTACCCAGGGTCACACAGCTAGGAAGTGTCTGAGCCAGATTTGAACTCAGGTCTTCCTGACTTCAGGGCTGGTGCTCTAACCACTGCGCCACCTAGCTGCCCCCATGAGATAATATTTATAAGGCACTTAGCAGAGTGCCTAGAATAGTGCTTAATAAATGCTTATACTCTTCTCTTTTTTTCCCTTGTGGAAAAGCAGGTCTTAGCCCTTTATTTCCTAATGTATCCATAGTGAGTGTTCACAAATCCTCATCCTCTTCCGTACTGAAACTTGCTTTGATTTATTCATCATGCTGGAAAGTGACAAACGCATTCACATTAAAAAGTCAATTGCTTAATAATGGTCAGTGCAATCCCTTCATTGGGAAATCATTTATTTTTGAATTGATGATTATGATTGTTGCATATATGATGAGAATTTGACCCAAGATAGTTTTTATTGCTATTATGTATGTTAAAGGAGATATGACTCCTAATTGGTCACATTAGAATGATAATGTGAAACTGTGGGCTTTTATTAAGGTTGGAATTAGTTGATAGAAAGAGAGACATAGAGAAACAGAAACTTTGGAAGCCACAAACATGTAGGGGAAATTGGCTCCTCAATATGTACCTGATTTTTAATCTTTTTTTTTTTCTGTCTCTGTCTCTCAGTCTCCCTTCTCTTTATCATTTCTTCTTTCTTTCTTCTTTCCTGTCTCTGTTCCTGTCTATCTCTGTCACTGTGTCTTTCTGAGTGTTTCTGTCTCTGTCTTCCTCTATCTGTCTTTCTCTCTTTTTCTTTCTGATTTGTCTCTCTCAGCTTGTCTCTCCAGAAACTCCCTATTAACTCTACCATTTACATAGGTCCACAGAATTGAGTCAACTTATTTAGGAATCAAGTCTTCTGCATACACAGCAGAGATGCAAAGCACCTCAGATCTGGGTGAAAAGTCCTGTTAAATTTTAGGCCTCAAACTGTTAACTAACTCTCCCATTCCCTTTAGTTTTCACTGACACTACTTAGAAAACTTTAGAATACCTTCTCACAGTGTTGACCATTTCTCTCCTCCTCCTTCCATAGGAACTCATAAAGATCATCTATTAATGTGGAAGGCTCATAGATCTAGTCCTCAAAAGGATCTCAGGAGCCATTTAGTAAAAGCCCTAATTTTATAGATGAAGAAACTAAGGCCCATTGAAATTAAGTGACTTGGCTAAAGTCATACAGGTAGTAGCAGAGATTTGAACACAAATTCTCTAATCCAGGAGTCAGTATTCTTTATATTGCACCATACTGCCAATTACAATCTGTATTAGTGAAGTAATATACCTCATTAATAAAATTAAGGATATTTGGGAAGAAGGAAAAGAAAAATAGTAATTTTTTCCCTCATGTATTAGCTATATATTTGCTAGTTTATTAGTAAAATAACATTTTAAAGGTAAGCTTTTTGGGGCAGCTAGATGACACAGTGGATAGAGACCAGCCCTGAAGTCAAAAAGACCTGAGTTCAAATCTGGTCTCAGACACTTAACAATTCCTAGCTGTGTGACCCAGGGCAAGTCACTTAACCCCAATTATCTCAGAAAAAAAAAAAAAAAGGGAAGCTTTTTTTTTTTCAATCTACCAATCAAATGACAAATATTTATTAAATGTTATTTTGTATCTAAGCATAACTTTACTCTGAGGTCAATTTGATGATTGTTGAATTCTTGCCAGATCTACCATATCATCAGAAGTCTTAACTACACTGTTCACTTCCCAGCTGAACATTGTGACTTGTACCATGAGTATATACTCTCCCTCCCCTGCTTTTCTTCTTCCTTTTATGTGCTGTCTTCTCCCAGTAAAATGCAAAATCTTTGAGAATAGGAAACATCTTGCTTTCTTGTTGAGGGGAGGAGGGGATTTTTTTTTTTTAAATCTCCAACACTTAGCACAATTCCTAGCACACAGCGCTTAAGTGATTTATCTAATCAAGTAGTAATAAAAAATTACTTTATAATCTAATCAGCAATGCTCCAGGAATTGCACTAGGTGTGGTGAAAAAGTCTGAAACAATCCCTATTTTAAAGGAAGAAAACAAATACATATATAAATATATATGAAATAAATATAAAGAAAATAAGTAAAAAAAAGAGAGAGCAGGTAGTAAGGCTTCATGTAAAAGATGTCTGGAAGAAAGAGATTCTGTGAGATGGATGGATATAAGGAGAGAGTGAATTTCAAGTATGGAAAAGGCATGGAGTTAGGAAATGAAAAATGACATTTCACAGAGTATATAGGGGAGTAGAAGAATGGATCTGAATATAATGAGGCTGAAAAGATAGGTTGGAGTCAGGTTATGGAGGGCTTTTTAAAGACCGTCAAAGGATTTTATGGTATATCCTAGAAGCTGTAGGAAGCCACCATAGTTTGCTTAGTAGGGGAGTAACATAGTTAGCTCTGCATTTAAAGAAAATCACTTTGGCAACTGTGTGTAATATGAAGAGGAACGAGGAGACACTTGAGGCAGGTAGAACAATAAGGAGGCTATTACAATAATCTCCTCAAGTGATAAGGGCCTGAATTAAGGTGGCATTTGTGTAACTGCCTTCTATTTTTAGGGCTTCAGTTTGCCCCAAGTGTTATCAGATGGGTACTGTAGACAGGGTATCTCGAAAGTCTCTATATAGTTTAAAATTATCAAAGCTTTTTTTTTTTCTATTTTAAGCTATTACTTTTTTATTTCATTATCCACTTTTTCTTTATATATAAATATAAATTCATATATAACTATGTACTTAAATTTATTATTTCCTTTTTTACTTTATCATTGCTACTGAAGTTTAGAACTGCCCTAAGATTTTTGGGACACCCTGAACAAAAGACTTGCAAATCTTATTACATTATATCAGTATTGTTATCATTATTGTTATATATGACAGAAGGGAGTCCTGCTTGACATTCTGAACCCTGAAAAAAATCACACTTAGAGTTCAGCAGTTATCCAAGCACCCCAGTGTGTCTGTTGGTGACGTGATAGTTTTAGGGCATCACTGAGAGAGAACCTGACAGCGATACCACTGAAAATAAAACAGTTTGACATACCGGGCAGCAGACATGGAAAGTATATAGGAAATAATGTTGATTCTCAGTGCATAAAACAATATCCCAAGGAAGCCAACTGCCTGTTGGTGGGACACAGATGGGCAAAAGCAAATTGCCGACTGTGGAAAAATATGCTTCAATTCAAAATGCTGGCAGATGGATGTAAAAAAATTTGTGCTCTGGAATCTTACAAATAGCCCTATCCAGAGTCCTTGAAACCTTGAAACATGAAGCCTCCAGCTACTATCAACAATCTGAAAACAGTTTTATAACACAGCCATCCTGTCCACCAACTGGCTTTGTAGTAGTTCTTAAACCTGGCTTCCACATCTCACCTTTGTTTCTATTAGATTGCTTAGATAATATTATTGTTGGGGGGGCCAGCCTAAGAAATGTAGGCCTCAGCTATGGTGTAGCCCTTGAAAGGAGCCCTACAGACTTGCCTTGGTTAACTTTTGGGAAGAGGTATTAGGGACAACTAAGTGATGCAGTGGATAGAGCACCATTTGGGAGTCAAGAGGACTTGAGTTCAAATCTGGGTTTAGCCACTTACTATCTGTGTGATTCTGGACAAGTCCTGTAACCCTGTTTGCTTCAATTCCTCATCTACAAAAAGATCTGGAGAAGGAAATGGAAAATCACTTCAGTATCTTTGCCAAGAAAACCCCAAAATGGGATCACAGAGAGTCAGATTGAAATGAGCCAATACCAACAACAAAGTTAGATCTTACTTCAGATTTCCCTTCCAGCCAGACTCTGATTTAGATACCTCCTGTACCCTGAATGTTAGGAAGAGTACTTAGAATGGAAGGCAGGGTCTAACTTCAGGCGCTGCAGCAGCCTCATATTCTAGATTATAAGATTTGTCCTCTAGCACTATGCTCATTTAATGGACCTGCAGCTGTGTACATTCACAAAATCTTATCCAGGAGCTGGAAGGGACCTTAAGAACCATCTAGTTTAATTTTCTCATTTAAAAATAGGGAAACTGAGAATCAGAGTCAGAATTCAAATCTGTGTCCTCTGTTTTCAGATCTAGCCCTTTTCACTGTGTGGCCATGCCTACTGAGGTCTCTGCAATGATTTGGAGTCCTTGTCTATAGAACAACAGCTCCAGACAAGGTTTTCACAAAATAGATGACTATGCTTTTCCATTTAATTATATTGATGATATTTCTGTGGAAATCCAAAGGAAGGTAAATGATTAAAGTTGCATTTACAAAGGTAACTTACCAATTGTTTATCATATCAATACATTTTCTAATGGGATAGTATTAGGAACAACCAATTTCTTCACCGACTGACCAGATCTGCAATCAAAACAAAATCTTCCATATACCACAACCTGAAAGAACCCTGCTGTGACTACAAACAGGCTGAGAAGTGAGTATCTATATCAGACCAGCTTCACATTTTTCTGACATCCCTTTTATTTCAGTTAATGTTACAAGGGTATAATTTATTTGGATAGCCAGCACACTTATTTTGCCAGAGTCTGTTTTACATTTAGGAAATAATTTTAAATGTCTGGAAAGGTTTCCCTGCCACCTTCTCCACTCCTTTCCTTGAATGTTAAACATTTCTAGAGGTAACTAACTGTAGTGAAAAATGGAAGGTTATAATATATAGAGAAACCGGGAGTAATCATCAATAGCTCATAGAAAAAAAAAATCATGGCATAAGTGATTTCATTGGCTTAGAAAACATAAAAAGATGGTTACTACACATTTGTGTAATATATCCTCATCTTGAAAGAGAACATGATGGATGCTGCACTCACATTAGCAGTTTAAAATGTACCAGAAGTACGTCTAGAACATTTAAAGATACTGCTAATGGTATTCCAAATACATCAGAAGAAATACTCAAATCTGTTTAATTACAAAAGCAGAAAAATTTAGGCTAAATATTGAACAAGTAATCATTTAAATTCAATGCATGTAAAATTTTGTATTTTTTAATGTAACAACTAAGTCAACTCAACAAATACTAAATATTTGTTGATAATAATAATAATAATAAAAAAATACTAAATAACAGTCCGCTGTTACAATGCACATTCCCATGTACAACTGGATATACTCATCCAAAGTAGTCCAAATTCTGCCTTCTTTTCTATTCATAAAGAATTATTACTTACTCTATACACAGCAAGTGATTCAGCAAGAATAGACTTAGAAATAGCTCTCTTCAGGAAATTGTTTTCTACCCCAAAGGGACATTCCCAATTCCCCCTTATTGTCTGTTATAGATTCATAATATTAAGGATGGAAGGAACCTTAGATATCTTTTATACAACTCCTTCATGTTATAGAGGAGGAAATTGAGACTTAGAGAAGATGATTTTTCCTGTCACACAGCTTAGAAGCTGCAGTTAGTTCTCACTCTAGTTCCTTCAACTCTAATCCAAGTACTACTCTGTCCCACAAACTTGAAGTTTCTTTTAAAACCTTAAAAATGGAGAGCAAGTGAATTGCAATTAGTTCTTAATGTAAAAAAGGCAAGGAAATAAGAGGTAAGATAAGAACACATTTGAAAAGCATTTGAAAATGTCTGTGGAGTCTGAAAGATGTCCTTAGGCTCCATGTTCATATAATTCCTTCATATAGGTAATATAATACATAATGTCTTTATTATTGGGCTTGGAATTCAGATTCTTCTTGGCTCTTAATATTCTCTGGCTGTGAGGCCTCCAGCAAGTCACTTAATCACTGGACTTCAGACAACTCCTTAGTTGCAGATGATTAATATTCTGAATTTATGTAAAGAGTCCTTCTATCCCCATGATACAGAATTCATGGCATCTTTGAATCAAGTCTAGGTCTAAAAATGTAGTTCCCATTAGTCCATCACTAAAGAAACTTCATACATGAGAAATAAGAAAATGAATTTCCATTTCTTTAGGAACAAGGCTATGTATAGCATATGAATTATTTCTCTGGAGCAAATGCAACATCTAAAAAATATCTTGTGGCTAATATCTGGCATAATGCATTCAAGCCATTGCAATGATCAATATAGATCATTATTGGACAATGAATATTGCAGCAATCTGTATGAATCACTAAAGATGTGAAACAAATACGTTGTTGTGGATATCACAATTCTTTCATTTCATGGATCTGGCCACTTAAAGAGAAGACAAATTTCACCTGGTTGGCTAAAACTAGGCTAAGTGGAGTTGGTAGTCATTCATGTGTATACTTTCCAGTTTGTCAGCATATTCAATTACACACAGCCAGGTTTACTTTGTTCAAATCAGTTGACACCTAACAGTCAGGGAAGGCTGTCAGGAGACGGTACAGACAGTATAGACAGACAGATTGCCTAATACTGCTAATTGGTTCTGCAAATTTAGATAAAATGACATCACGGGGCTCAGTTAATTCCATTGGAACCTTACATATGCTATAAATAGGAGATGGGGTGAGGAATGTAGCAGTGGGGTTTCATTAACTGATGCCAAGGTTTAGTTATAATATATTAATGATGTCAAACTAAATTGGGGCAACTTTATTTGATATGATATTTATTTGGGTTGTTGGGTTAAGTCTGGAATGATACTTTCATATCAAGACAAACTAGAAGTTTGAATTTGTTTTTATTTAAATATTGAGTTCTGTTGGGCTTTCCCTGTATTATTAAAAATGAAGCCAGATTAGACCAATAGGATTATGGATTTACAACAAAAGGTGACTTTATGAATCACTGAGGTCAACCTTTCCCCAATTTTACAGATGAAGAAAACTGAGACCCAGAAAGATAACAATTTATTCCAAAGCCATAGACAAAGTAAACAGCAGAGCTGGACTTGGGAACTCTGTTCCTCTGACAATAAATCCAGTTCTCTGGCCATTACATTCCACTTTTTCACTGAGGCAAGTTTGTGAGGTATCTAGCTAAGTCTTGAAAATTACCAATGCAGACTTCAATGACCACCTATAGAGATAGATTTATTTAGGCCAGAGGCTTATGGCCAACAGAGCTGGAATTCATGTATAAAGTCCTTTTAGCATACAGGCCATGGTGGAGCCTGAAACTGTGTACTAGGACAAGGAGTAGGGATGAGGTGCAAAGAGAAATAAATGTTTTTGAGATTTTGAATTTGAAATGTATATAATTATGGAATTGCAAGCAGTTGGTAATATTAGGGAGAGGGAAAGATAGAACTGACAAAATGGCAGGAAAGAAAGAATTTTTAAAAAATGGAAATGAAAATATCAAGAAATTACATAGTTTAAAATGAATAAAAAGAAAGCACTGAATAACTTAGAAGTAGTAAAAGAAAACAGTTTGGGAGAGTACAAGTGATCTGAGAGTATAATGAGGAATATATTTTCAGGACTTTCTTCAAATATGCTTAAATCATGAAGGATGTGTCTATAATAAAATATTAAAGATGTGGGGAAAACCTTTTAAGAATGATGATCAATTTGTTATTTAGTTGACCTAAATTCATTGAAAAAATTTTGGTTAGCATATAATCTTTGTATGAAAACTAAAGACTATCCTATATTTCGAAAACTTTCTGTTGAGTTAGTGGGTCCCAAAGATACCTTTGTTGATCTTGCTGTTCAAATTCCTAAAATTTCAAAAATTGTCTTTTGTTAGCAATTAATTCTCTTTTTGCTATTTAATAAATATTCAGCCCTGTTTCTTAAAGGAATAATATTAATGAGAAATAATATTTAATTTCTGATGTAAGTGACTGAGGAGCAATCTGATCAACAGTTCTAATAAAGGACTTTGAAAAATATTAAACTGAGAATGTCTGAAATAATGTTTTTTTAAAATATCCAGTAAAATATCAAATGTGAAAAGTATGCATATAAAAAGAACTTAGTCTTGAAATGTCCTTGAGGCTCTCTGAGGAAACAGAATCAACATGTAACTTGTGAACTCTCTCTGCTGTAGAATTTGGCAGAGTATTATATCACTTTTCCAAAGAACTGGAAAACATAAAGAAAATATAATAGCAATTTTTAAAAAATTTAGAACAAACCTCATAAATAAGTTTATTCTCTTACTCTGAGGAGAAAAAAAAACATTTTTTTATTGTAAAATTGCCAAATTCTTCTTCAATGATGTGAAATGAAGATAATTGATTAGATTAAATTAAACTGATCCACCGAGTTGCTTTAATATCTTCACTCTTGTAGGCTAAAAAAGAAGCAAATGAAATAGAAACAGTTTGTCTTTTCTACTGGATCAGCAGATTTGTCAACAGAAAAAAAAAAAAACCCAGATGATCAGGAAAACACATTCATTTCCTGTGTCTAAGAAATTATTCATCTAAAAATGTAGGTAGGGATGCATTTAATCCTACTGAAAGGAAAATAAGTGAAAAGGATACTACCTCAGAGATGATTGCTGGATGTCAAAGGAAGAGCTCATAGTTCTGTTTAAAAAAATGACATTTTCATATATAGACTGTGCAATCTACTTTTAAAAAATGATCATGTTTTTATAAGATCAATTTATAAGGCAAATTTAAAAGGATCATCTACATGTTCACAAACAATTCCCTTTGGAACTCTTGAAATGAAACATTTATTTTACCATGTTTGCATCATTCACACTGAGAGACTTCTAAGGATTTGATTATGTTCCTGAAACATGACTTGGTAAAGACTTGCAAATCATTTTTTAAAATTTAATAACATAAAAGCTTTTCACATAAATGTCCACTTACATCACTGTCTTCTCTCACATTCTCCATTTTTGTCTCCCACTTCTTTCCCATCAATTTTTCTTTCCGCTTACAGATGCCAATATTTAGGAAAACATTTGAGTGGAATTATAACAGATGAACCAAGAGGAATCTGTTTCAAAGTACATTCTGTACTCCTTTCCATGTATTATAAATCACTCCCCTCCTCCAAGACAAAACTCAAAACATTCATTCATGTTTGCAAATAATTATGTACAGTAAAATCAGACATCATTTTAAAAAAAAGTTTGGATTAGTTAAATATTTTAATAAGAAAGAACAAGCAGTAATAATTAAAATAATAGTTTCTTTGAATTAGGTAGTATTTTGATAAAGTGGATATCAGTTTAACATTTTACTGTACAAGGAGTTGTGCATACAATATATGTGTGGAAAATGGAACCATTTCTTACAGGCTCTTTTCTAATAGAAAATGCATTTTATTTTTTGACTCATCTTGATTTAATCTAACTATTATTAATATTGAACTTTTAGTAAAAACCCTTAATTAAAAAAAATACAAATGAACACAACTGTCATGATTCAAAAATGTTGCCAAGCATCATCCTCTGAAATAAAGTTTGCATATATGCTGTCAAGAAAATATTTTTCAGCAACCATTTATATGTGTTCTAGCCATTCATGTTGGGAAAGACTACCCGACACACACTTTTTCGAGTAAATAAAGGTATGTCTTTTACATTCCAGAATTTCACAGCTGGAAGAGCCCAGAGATCATCTAAATCCAAGACCCACAAGAAGAAACTCAATCCCAAAGAGAGTAAGTTGAATACAACTAATTATTTAATCATAGAATTGGTTAGAGGCCATGTATCCTGACTCCCATGGGATCTAGTGTGCTTTTTGTTTTCTTAAAACTCCATCATACTTGAGTGAGTACGTCAGTCTGTTACTGGTACCTATTGCTAAGCTCATTTATTTTAAGGTAATAACATTAAATAAAAGAGCAGTTAGAAAATGCAATATACTATGAGTTTTATTATTTGGACTGCCCCCTCTCTCTAATGACAATCAAAAATGTCAATCAGAGAGTCTTCCTTTCTAAAGGAAATGAAAAAAGAAAAGGGAAATTCCAATTAGTCTTCATAGTTGTTAAAAGTAATTTTAAAAATCTTTTCTAGACACTAAATTTGGATTTGAAAATCAGCAAATGGATTTAAAACCTAGTTGGGTGCTTTTTGGGCTACTTCATTCCTTCCCCGTGAAGCACCATGTTGTAAGGAACTTTTCTAAAGGAATAAATAATCTCTCCATTCCTCACTCAGTAATAGCAATTAGCAAATGAGCACTGGGCCTTGCCACAAAGGACAGTGGATGAATAGCATATACAGGTTGGTTAATGCACTTGTGAAAGAATGGGCACAGAACTGATTACAGGGGATGGATCATTATCATTCTTGTTTCAAGCATTTACTAGAGGACAAAAATTAAAGGTTTGGATTTCTGTGGCAATAGAAAAAGTGTCAAAATAAAATAAAGTATTTTGAAGTTGGTTAGGTCAGAAATAGAAATGCTCATGTTTACTATGACTTTGTAAAACAAAACAAAACAAAACAAGGAAGATCAATGGAATGGCTGCCAAATATTGAGGCAACGCAGGTAGTGGGAAACCTTGCGTTTTTAAGCTTCTATAGGGATAAAATTAAACAGCAGAGAGTTTAAAACAATTGGTAGAAAGCCCTTTAGCAGTATTTCTTAATTAGTTTTAAGTGTTAATAGCTCTTATAATGAACTTAGAAGAGGAATGTGTGTGTATATGTTTATATGTATATATACACACACATATACGGTTTCAATATATGCAATATACTATATAATGTAGATAAACAGGATTTGTACATGTACATATAATTTATGCATATATGTATGTGTATATATGTATACCACATATGTGCATATACATATATATGTATATATAAAGAAATTGTTAGGGATTATCTACCTTTACCATTCTTCTTGTTTATATTATCTACTACTTGACATCAGAAGGAACTGTGCATTGACTGATTTGGAAATAGAAATTCAGAAACATTTTTATGTGTTTTCTCTGTATCTTTAAATTTATTTTAATTTCTTAAAGTGCTTGTGAAAATCCTTCCTATTCCCTGAGAGAATTTTTCCTATCTCTTAGAGATTCTCTTTATATTGCATCCTTTCATATTTGGTTATTTCTACTTTGTATGATTTGAATATTTAGAAATTAATGTATTCAATTTTAAAAAATTTTGCAACAATGACAAATAGAATATCAATTTATCTATGATTAATTGTCCAAATGGTTAATACTCATTAGCTTTTCAGAATCTGAAACAAGTTCAAGTTCCTTAAAAAAACTGTAGTAAATTTTGTAAGCATAGAAGAGGAAAATTGTGTGTGTGTGTGTGTGTGTGTATGTGTGTGCATATATGTATTACTTTTATTAGGAAACTTGAAACAGACTATTATTTTAAAATCTAAATGCCATTAGATCATGAAAATTTTGAGGATTGTCAAATGTAATTTTCAAAATAGTATGAATTTTAACATAAAAGATACCTTTTCTTTGGAGGAAACAGATGTAAGACCTTTATGGGAATGAAGTCTCAGTGATGTCTGTTGCTTTTATTCAGTTTTGCTAGCAAATTTGTTTCCATGTCCTTTAATGTCCTGTGATTTGATCATCATCTAATTGTTGAAATGATCAGAGGAGCAGCATTTTTCACTTGATGCAGATAATTGAGAGATGTTTCAGAATATAGTTGACCTTTGGAAACTTCCAGTATTTTCAAATATTTAAACTTTTTTCTACCACATCTTCTTTTATTGCAGATACATAATCCACATTTAGGAGACTGCATTTTCTTCTTAGAAAAAAAGCTTTTTAATAGCTGAAGTATAATCAAGATACATTTAAATATTGCTTAGGCCTAAAGTTGCCAACCCTATGTTGACATTCACGTATGAAGGTTAGAAAAAAAAAATTATTGATGTATATCCACCACAAATGACCATAAGCTCAACTCTCACTTTTCCATCAGAATAATCAAGGAACGCAATTCAGAAATAATATTACATCCTGCATTTTATTCAATTCCATATGACAAAAATAGTAACCTAGACTAAGACATCCATTTCAATCAGTAGATGTGTCAAGCCAACAAGATTTAATCATAAAAAATATTGGATCTAGGTAACAATTCCCAGCTGGTTCAGGGAGACTCCTAGCCCTACATGGTATCGCAGTATAAAAATAGTGTCTCTCTTCACCATGCAGAGAGGAGTGACCTAACCCTGAATACAAAATGGGGTCAGTCTTACTGTACCTTCATCAACCATCTTATTTACAACACTTTACATCTCTCTTTTGTTAAGTTATACACATCCTTTAGGGAGAAGAGATAACACTACATGGTACCAAATACTAACAAAAAAATTCACACCAAAAATGACACATATAAATAAAAACATTCAACTGCTGAATTACAGCAACATTAAGCCACCTCAGTTTTCTTTTTCCAATGCTTGGAAAACCCCCAGATCCCCCACATTCTGTGGTAAAAGATGGCATAACATGGGGAAGTTCTATTTCACCACTGTAGAAAACAGAGCTGTATAGTTCATTGTTCATTTCCAATAGAAATAAACAGCTAGCAAGTCTTCAAAACTCTTTTTGTTCAATTACACGATGGCAGAAATGGTCCATCTTCTTACAGTAATATTTTTTTTTTTTGTTGTTGAATGAGATTGTCCTACTTTTTTTTTCAGTCTTAACTGAGAAGACCTCACTGTCTGATTCTTCCTTCAGGGGCATACAACTCCTTGCACTGTTACCCAGCTACCCATGATGTCCCTTGAACAATTTTGTTAGACGGAAGTTCATAGTGTCAGACTCCACCATGCTTGTAATGCACAAAAATGAGGTAGTACACAAAACATTTACTGTTCAAGTTTTGATTAAGCCCCAGCCTTGCCAGCATCCTAGCTTAAGAGGAGTGGAACCAGTCCCTTTAGCTATCTGATGTCATTTAAACAAAGTAATCAGCATAAAATGGTATTAGAATAATCAGAGGACATTGTGCTTTATTGTAATCTGAGACAATTATCAGTAAATTGGAAATTTGGAATATTTTACAGTTATGACTTATTATACTGCCAGACACTTAATATTTCTTCCCAGTTTATTGTATATAATACCAGTGTTGTGAGGCAGTCCACATCTTGTTTGTGGGTGTGTGAGAAAGAGACAGAACAGATTACAGTAAAATTAAACCTACACAATGTTCTCTTTACTGTTTCCTGGGCTTGCACTGATGTCACAGTCCTAAGATTAATTCATCAAAGTTTTGTTAGGGGTGGTCACAGTTTTTAATGGGCTTTGTAGAAAAGTTAAATAAATCATTTCAATTTCCGAAATGGCAGGCCCTATTGTACTGAGGATCTGACAAATCTTGGTGGCTTTTCTATTTAAGTAGCATAGATCTCTCATATTATTTGACCTTAAGACAAAACAAGAAATTGTAACAGGTTTTTTTTTCTTCATTTTCCTTAAACCAAAGTACTATTTATAAAATAGTTTACATCTTTTTTTTTCATTTTCAAATTATAGACAAACCTCCCTAATACAAAATACTAAAAGTGCAATAGTATAAATTAAGAGTTTGCAACCACATTATACAAACATTACCTTTTTATTGTACAACTTTGATAACATGAAATATTTATTCACAACTGTTTATAATGTTGTGAATAATTTATGGTGATAAGGTTTGTCTGTAACTTGTTTTCCAATCATTGAGCTACAGACCACACTACATTTTTCATTTAATAGAACAACTGTCCACATAGCAGCTACAAATATTTAAATAAAAAAAGATTTGTTACTGACAGGTACTTGCACATGAAAAGCATGCTATCTTTCCCAATAAAACTTCACAATTTTGCCTGCATTGAAATAAACCACTTACTTAGAGTAAAACAAATCTTGCTTTAAAAAAAAAAAAAAATCACATAGCCAGATGTATTTTGCGGTACAAAAGCTTCATTTAAGGATGGGGCTAGTATATTGTCTGTTACCCGCATAATCTTAACATTATAAATACTACAGACAAGGATACTGTCATAATACACAGCATGGGGGTACTAAATCACTTATTTAAGATTAAGATTTCTAAAAACATAGTTCAAGTTTCTAACTAATTTGAACAGAATCAGCAAATAAGTTTGACCAGAATGCCGCAGTGAAGCCCCCCCTCTTTTTTTCTTTTTTCCCTCTTAGGTGATCATTAAATTTTATAAGAAACAAAGTGGACGTGGTCTAACCTCTTTCAGTTGCTAATGCAGTTTCCATTGACTCCTTGTTAAGTTAAATTTTAAAGGTTTCAGAGTTCTCAATAACAGTCAAACTCACTGTTAATAGAAGTACCATGCAGCTCTTGCAAGACAACTTTTCAGCAGCCACACAGTTAATGTATTTTCGGCTATGGATAAAATTTTAAAGGGAACCTAGGCATTAAGATCATAAGACTAATGCTTTCAACTTTCAAATTTGTACATGAAATAGAACAAATATGTTGATTAAGAGTCCCAAGAGTTATTCACATTTCTCGAATTTAATTTATACCAATCTCCTTGTTATCCTCAATAAACCTTGTGAATGGACGACTGGCTCCTGTTTCTGAACTTGCTTTGTCCAGGCCACCAATAGGAGGGCTGCTGCCTGTGCGAGCTTTGTCCATACCACTTGTAATGTTACTTAAGGGTGGAATGGCACTTCCACCTAAACTTACTGGGAGTTGTGGAATGCCTCCATTCTGTATGACTGAAATCTCATTGTTCTTCATAGCAAGTCCATTGGTGATCGCTGCAGCATATTGGTTCCAAAAATTGGGGTCAACATTCATTGCCCGAGCTGCCAAATCCTTTTGGAACATTTCAGAGAACTTCAGTGCATCGCCACCTAACAATGCCATGGGGTTTTCCACAGAGAGTCGGCGGCCACGTCTCGCAGGGGCATTATTCCACATGTGAGTTCCCATATGAACCTGCATATAAAATATGAGAAAAGAAAAAAAAACTACAAATAAGCAAATTCTCATAACTTAAATTGTTGCTTTGCTGTATGTAGCCATTTTCATAGAATCTGAGTGTACAAACCTTCAGGTACTTATTGGTCATTTTTCTCTTTCTCCCAAGCAATTTGGAGTGACAGAAAATGGTTCATGTGAACATTCTGGGAAATAGCTTATGATCAAATATGCACATTATTTTCATTAAAGACACAATTTAACATTAGGATTGTGTGTTCTTTTAGACGACAACAAAATCAGACAACAAAACAAAATTATCCCAGATATCCAAAACACAGAGGCCACTAAGACAATATGTGAGAATAAAGACCTGTGCTCTTTTACTGTGTTTAGCCTAACCCTTTTGACTTCTATTTCCTTTTTCTAAACCATCTAGTAATTTTTGCCCTATTTTTTTTTCTGCTACACTCTTGCTTCACTACTTCCCTTCAAATAAGAACCCCCAAATTAGTTTTAAAACATTGTATGAACTTTTTATGATCAGAAGATGGTCCCCATATCACCTTTATCCCAATCATGCATATCTGAGATATGGGAACAAGAGGAATATTGATCTCTGAAATGTCCTCTAAAAGCCTACTGAAACCAACTTAGCTGGATATGCATGTTATATAGAACAAAAATCTGGATGCACAGTAACAGGCAATATAGAGACACAGTTCTACTGGCAATGACTAAAACCTGTGCTTTTTCACATAGGTGAGCTTTGTCAGAAAATACGCTCCAGGAGGACCTGAAGGAGCTTTACCAATAGTTCTTTCCCCCCCAAATTCCTTTTATGCTCTTCTATGCTCCAGAATCTGTACATTGCTCTCCTTCAGCTACATACCCACCCACCAGCTCCTCTTGGTAGCCATCTCGAACAATAGAACACATCTTTTTTGGGTTGTTCTTTTAATTGCTTAGCAAACCTCCCCGTGGCTGTGGTATTCTTTCTTTTTGAGAATGACTGTGTTTTATTTTGTGACAGCTCTTTAAATGTCGGTTTCTTTTCATACCAACGTTCCACTGGGTGTTGGGCCTGCCTGCCAAGGTGCAAAGTGCATTCACCGCCTTGCTCACAGAACAGATTATAAACACGCATCCGGCCTCAGCCTCATGAGATCAAGTGTGAAGAGCAGGCCTTGATACACACCCACACATCAGAAGGCAGGACTGAACCCTTGCATGCTACCATGCTCGGCAGGAACACATGACAACATACAACAGGCTTGCTTAGCTTCTTATTCTTCCTGACCAGGAACACAGCAAAGTGACAGCCTGTAAAGCCTAAGAGAGATGCCTTTGATAGCCCTGATTTCTTTACGGGTTGATTTTTGAGATTTGAGATTTCCTTCTTACCTTGAGGTTCCCCTTTGTGGTAAAAGCTCTACCACAGATTGTGCAACCAAATGGCTTTTCACCAGTATGGGTGCGCTCATGTATCTGGAGTGCACTTGCGGAGGAGAAGGTCTTGCCACACGATTGACAGTTGTGTTGCTTGGGCGTTCGCCGTGGCGGGGGTGCCAGCATAGGAGTCAGGCCAGGACTCATCACTGTCTGTGGTGCAGCAGGAACCTGGATTCCAGCTGGAAGCGGAGGACCTTCCCCCAGTGAGATCGGCTTGCTGTGACCATTCACTTCCATTTTGATCATGGTAGGCGCAGTGCTGGTGACCAGGCTAGGAGTGCTTTGGCTGGGACCTAGAGTAAAGTTGGGTTCAAATAACTGAGAAGGCAGCTCTTTTAATTTGTGTGTCAGTAAGTGCTGTTTTAAATTACCCATAGTGGAACACCCGCGACTGCAGACTGTACAAACAAATGGACGTTCTTTAGTATGGCTGCGGTAGTGAATTTCCAACGCACTCTTACAAGCAAAAGGCTTGCCACAGATATTACAAACAGTACTTTTAAACTTACCACGTTCTCTGTTGAGGAACAGCAGGCTAAAAGGAGCTTCCTCCTTGATGACTGGTCTGCCCGGGGTAGGAGCTGTCAGATCGAGTGCACCTCCATTTTCAGGAGCAGGTGGTGGACTGTCTGGTTTTTCTGTCTTTAGTGGTGCTTCTTGTGGGTCTTCTTGGTTGCTCAGACCTGGAGACTTGGAGCGGAAACTTTCGCTGTTGCTATTCACTGGAGACAACGCTTGCATGGATGAGGATGATTCTGACATGGCAGGGCTGCCTGCACTCTGGCTTTCAAGATCACCTACAGCTGATGAGGAATCGTTACTTAAATGGTCACTTTCCCCTGATCCGTTTTCTATGGATTTCAAGCTGGTCAGCTGTTGACAGTTCATGACAGAATCAATCATTTTCATCTGATTCTCCAGGGCAGCAATACTAGAGATTACAGAAGGTGGCGAAGGGGGACATGACCCAGAGTAAGATATTAGTGGTTTAGACGAGTCGCTTGCTGTGTCCTTTAACTCTGGGTCTTCTTCCATAGAATTGTCATCGATGTCATCATCATAGTTGCTCAGGGTTTCAACATTTTTTTCATCATAAGAAAGTTCTGAGTCCATGGCATCTTGGAAGCCCTCGGGTAACGGTGTGTTTGGGATTTGTCCCCCCATATGCATACGAATATGTTGCTGAAGAACAACAGCATTTGTAAATTTCTTTTGACAAATGGGACACGAATGCTGTACTCTTAGTGGTGGCTTCGCTCGATGAACTCCAAAATGTGTTTTTAGATTGCCTTTTGTAGTAAAGGCACGTCCACAAATTTTGCATTTAAATGGTCTTTCTCCTGTATGTGTTCTGTAATGCATCTTGAGAGCACTCTGACAACTAAGCACCCGGTGACAAATGACACATTGATTTGGAT